>JAVJIF010014553.1:0-157634 GCA_038442645.1 Agave tequilana | reverse complement strand
CCAAACATAGAAAATATGATTTTAAGACACAAGTTGAAAGTGGATTCTCAAAATTCTACTCTGTTTGTGAAATAAAAATCGTAAAGCCGGTTATCGGTATCGGTCGACACCGACTACGGAGATTTTTCAAAATAATTCAGAAAAAATCCAGAAAATCTTGAAAAATCTAAAATATTAGAAAATAATTTTTGAAACTGAAATCGGCTCAATCGGACTACCACGGAGATCAAATCAATTTTGTACGTCGTATCGCGTACCGATACGGTGATACGTACACCGGGAAGCAGGGGGTTACATTTCTCCCCACCTTACAAAAATTGCGTCCTCGCAATTTCAATCAGGTGTGAGAACAGATTTTCAACCTCAAAGCCGACATGTTACGGGTCCACGACACTTCCGCTGCGCACTCTGATATCTAAGGAACTCGGGATGGAGAAGTGTAACACCCCGCTCCCGGAATACGTACTTAGTTGCGTATTCAGATTTCTCGACCGTATTTTTTTACTTCTTGTATTCGTTTTTGTATTCTTTATATGATTGTTTTGTCTTGGATTTGGATTCGTGGATTCGGAGTCAACCTTAGTTTGAACCGAAGGCCCGATCCCAGAGTATTGCTCGGTTTGGACATTCTGGTATTCCGATTCGACCGATTTCAGTTTTAAATATCATTTTCCAATATTCTAGATTTTCTATGATTTTCTGAAATTTTCCTGGATTTAGTTGAAAATCTTCAAAACCGGTATCGGCCAGTATCGTTGACCGATTCCTAGATTTTTAATTTACAAACGGTTTGGAATTACCAAAAGTGCCTTTAGGCAATATTTCTTAAAATCATATTTTCTATCCAAATACTTTTTCTGGGAATTATCAGAATTTATTGAAAACCCGGCCAATCCGGTGTAGACCGAGATTGACGGTTGACCTTATGATTTTTATCTTGAAAATAAGATTGAATCTTTGAAAACCGATTTCACCAAAAATCATTTTATAATATTTATGATTTTTGAGAATTTTTGGGAGACTTTCCGGATTACTTCATTTTTGGGCTTTTCCGTATTTTCCCAGATACCGAGGAGATTGTCCCCATATATTCCCTCTCCTTCACCAAACGCGGATCTCACCACCTAGGATTCCGCATTTTGTGAAGATCCTCCCATTCCGCATTTAATGCACTTCAGATCAAATCCCATCATTATCATGACTTCCTCTCTCCTCTGTTAAAAAAACGCAGCTTTTGGCTTCCCTAAACGCGGCTTTAATTCCCGCGTTTAGTTCATTTGGCTTAAAACGCAGGTTGTGTGCTGCGTTTTGAGATGGGAAACGCAAGCCCCCTTTGACTCCTTTGCCTTGAATGATGTGCACATTATTAAGATTCATTCCTTTTACCTTTTTCTCTCTCTTCATTTAATTCTCTCCTTACAAATCATCATTTCCAAGATACCCCACTCCCTCTCTCATCATCATGCTGGTCAAGAGAGGGAGAGGGCTGCGTTTCAATGTGGGAAACGCAAGAATCCCCTTGTTCTTTTATGTTTTACACACTATTTTATCCTCCCCTTTCTCTCTCTTCATTAAATGCCTCTCTTCCAAAAGTCTTCTCCTTGATATCCCCACTCCCTCTCATTATCACAATTAGCCAAGTGGCCAAGAGGGTCACCTCAACTCCCCATTTTACAAAAACCCCCTCTCCTTTATTCATTTGCATCACTTCACAATTCAAATCCTATAAATACCCCTCTCCTTCTTTCTTTCTTCATTTTACTTCTCCTTCTTCTTCCTCCTTGCTTCCTGCAGCCTCCAAAGAGAAGCCACCAAGGAAGAGAGCTCCTTCTCTTGCTTCCCTTGTTTACCCAACCTTCATCTTCTCCATAACTTCTTCACCAAGTACACCACCTTCAACCTCTCTCCATCACTTTGTGAGACCGGCCACTCCTTTTGGATTGGGGCCGTGTTTCTTCTCCGGCGGCAAGACTTAGGGCCGGCCACTCCTTTCGGATTGGGACCGAGCTTCCCTTCGTTGGACGCGGCAAAGATCTTGTTAGGCGAGTAATCTCGCTATCCGCTTGCCTTCATATTTTATTGACTATGCGGGTGTTCTCGCTTGATTTTCCTATTTCGGCGAGTGCTTTTCCTCGCCAAGAACTTGTATTTTTATCAACAAACTATAACTCTTAAAAGCTGTTACTGCTCACTGTTTCCCAGTATTAGTCGACTTGCCCAAATCATAAGTCGACTAAACCCTTGAAACGCAGCCTGGTTATTCTGGAACGCACCTTATTAGTCGACTAAACCTTTGTGCCAGTCGACTAACCTTTCCTGGAACGCGTCCTTTCCCTGGAACGCGGTCTACTCTTTCATCCCTTATTTACTAACTCTTTCTTGTGAGACGCGACTTGTGAAACGCGGATTCATGAGACGCGGACTTGTGGCAAGACGCGGGCTTGTGGAACGCGACTTCGTGAGACGCAGTTTTGCGAAACGCAGCATGCTAGTCGACTACCCCTTGCGTCTAGTCGACTAACCCTTTTTCTGAAACGCGGTTCTCTGAAACGCGGTAAGTCGACTTGGTTCCCCTTCATAGTCGACTTACTCTTTGTCCAGTCGACTACTATTTTCTCTAGTCGACTAAGTTTGGCTAATTGCCATGTTTGATCGTCCTATCAGCAATAGACCCTTCCCATTGACCTTGTATTTATCATGTACCTCCAGTTGCTCAGCTTCTCTTGATTCTGTTTAACTATTTGCCAGATACAATCTGTTGCACTCTGTTCAATATGTTATTACCTGACACCTGTCATGCTACTACTTGATCCTGACTCATGTTGTACTACCTGTTCCTGTCAAGTCCTGAATGGAACTAAGTGCCACACGGAACAAAGTGCCACACCACACACGGTGGGGGCCACCTCTTGAATCTGTGGGGGCCACCTCTAGAATCCATCCCCTCAGAGCAAAGTGCACATGGAACAAAGTGCCACACCATACCCGGTGGGGGCCACCTCTTGAATCCGTGGGGGCCACCTCTTGAATCTGCAGGGCCATCTCTTGTTTATACCTGATTCCTGTTATGACTCCTGTTATGATCCCATTCCTGATCATGTCCTGCTTATTTGATATACTATTATAATTAGACAACTTGCACCGGTTTGGGGGAAACTGATGGGCCCTGATTAATCATGTTCATGGTGGCACTATCGAGTCACGCGTGGCCACATACTTGAGGGATCTCCTGGCGGCCACCAGGGATTCCGTGGGGTGTACTGGCACCCCTACTCCTGATTATTCCTGCCGGGTATGCACACGCCCTAGGCCTATATCTATGGGATCTGCGATACTCTATTCCTGTTCGGCGTCCATAAGTCCCGTACCTAGCGATACGTTCCGGCTCAGCACCGGATACTCCTGAACCGTTGTCCCGGGCATGTACGGGACCCATCCAGAACATGATTCATCGAACTTTAATCAGTTTCCAGATAACTTGCTCTATAAGTTGTAAGTAGAAGTATGTGTAATGGGACGCATACTAAAGCCTACAACTTAGACAGCCTAATCATAATAATAATTCTAATATGTCTCCGTCGCATTGTTTTGTAACTCGAGCTGTACGAGTTCAGGTTACGGTAATGTGAGGTAAAGGTATATGGATGAGGGTTTCCTTGTTTGGATTATCCTTCGAAGTACTAACCTCATGGAGCCATGACCTAAACCTGTACAATTGGATTTACTCGTAATCGTTTTTTATTCTGTTTTATCGGTTTTATAATAACTTAGGAGATAACTAGTATTGCCCTATCTTCTTTACTGTTTATCTTGTTATGCATGGATGTCACATACTGTATACCTTTTGTTCCTGCATGCTTATGTCTACAATATAGTATTCATGCTTACAATCCAGATTTACTGATACGCATGTGCTCACCTATACTCGCCATTTGGCTTTCGTATTACTACTCGCCTGGGGAGTTTCATCTGACTCCCCTGGATTCTCACGTCCAGGTCCTGGAGCTTGGAGCTAGAGGATTCTTCTTGCTGAGGACCAAGTTTACTTCTGTGGAGCGGTCAGATCAGCTGTAGCTCCAGTCCCATCCTTGCACCTCCTGGTTGGCTCGCGATATCTCCAGCTTTCTCGTGAGCACCCTTGTGTACTGTTCATATATGTATATTTCTTGTATTCTCGCATTTGCGCCTATCAGGTGATGTGATATTATTGTAATATTAATCACCTCTGGTGATGACTCTGTAATTGGACTCATGTATTGGAATGTATAATGCACCACTTGCTTCCGTACTCTGATTCTTGCTTGTACTGATGCTTAGCGTATATACGTGAGGGTAGTTCTGACCTACGTATATATGTTGCAGTAACGTCTCCGTACCCGCGGATCGGGGCGTTACAGGTTGGTATCAGAGCTTAGGCTCTTACTTCCTCAGTACGTCCAGATGGCAAATTAATGGTAAAGCAATTTGCAACTGGAAAGCATGAGTCTTGGTTATACATTCCAACACAAGTGCAGAGTTATCTTTTCTTTCTTCTGATCCATTCCTTGTGTCCTGAGACCCTTCAATCTTTTACCTTCCAGTTTCTTCTTGTCACCCTTTCAACCAACTCAGATATGGAAAGACGGAGTACACGTAATGGTGCTGGTGCTTCTCAAGATGGACCCAACAGGGACAATGATGGTATGATGAGGGTACTTCAGGGGATGATGCAGAGTCAACAGCAGCAGACCGAACTGTTACGTCAAGGACTGTTGGTTGCACCCCGAGAACAGAGGCCAGGCAGTGTGTCAGATTTCAGGAGATTACAGCCGCCGTATTTTCTGGTACAGAGAAGCCTCTGATGCAGAACAGTGGCTGATAGACACAACAGATCTTTTGAAGGCAGCCCGAGTCCGGATGAGAACCAAGTGGAAGTGGCCAGATACAGCTGAGAGATGTGGCCAGAACCTGGTGGTTGGCAGAAGAAGCAACACTGGAGAAACCTATTACGTGGGACCAATTCTCAAAGGGTTTCTACGAGAGATTCTTCCCGGCAACAGCTCAGAAAGAAATGGAAGAACAATTCATCCGGCTACAACAGCGCAACCGGTCAGTGGATGAATATGCTGCCGAATTCTTGAGGCTCAGCAGATTTGCTCCCTACATGGTGACAGATGAAGAAAAGAGGGCGAGCAGGTTTCAACAAGGGCTGAAGATGGATGTGCAGATGTTCCTTATTCCTCAGCAGCTGAAGACATACTCTCAGGTTCTCTCCATTGCCCGTGAAGTAGAACGAGGACTGGAGAAGAAGAGTGAGAACCAGGTCCAGAACAAGCCAGTGAAGAGGCCCTTTCAGTTGATAAATGAGGAAGATGCAGCTAGGGCAACCCATGGTCCAGTGATTAAGCGACCATTCCAACCTCCCCAGCAGCAGATGATATGCGGGTACTGCCGGAAACCCGGACACATCCAACGCAATTGCCGAAGAGCTAATAGGCTATGCTTGGTATGTGGATCTGGAAATCACTCTATAGGTGATTGTCCATTCAAGAGGAATTACCCAATACCACCAGCAATTCCAGCACGAGCAGCACCCCCGGCACTTCCAGCTCCACCACTAAGAAGGAACCCAGAACCTGTTGACCGAAGAGCTCCATTTCCACCCCAGCAACATGATCACCCACAGAGAGGAGCAAGACCCAGAGCAGACTATGGCAGAGGCCAAGCTCACAACATGGCAGTAGAGGTATCAGATGAAGCAGCAGCAGAGTATGAGGCTCAGTATCTGGAGCAGGAACCTTGAGGATGTCACCGTTTGCAGCAACCCCCCTGACCTTTTGTATTTTGAGTTGGTAATCCTTCGTGAATATTCCTCCTTATCCTGTTCTCATTGTCCATCCTGGTCCTTCCTGTGTTTATCTTACACCTGTTTTGGTTTTATGAAGCCTTCATTCCAGCCTTTGTCCTCCTTGTGTTCAATTTACCCCTTAACGAAATTGCGAGGACGCAATTTTTTGTAAGGTGGATGGATTGTAACACCCCGCTCCCGGAATACGTACTTAGTTGCGTATTCAGATTTCTCGACCGTATTTTTTTTACTTCTTGTATTCGTTTTGTATTCTTTATATGATTGTTTTGTCTTGGATTTGGATTCGTGGATTCGGAGTCAACCTTAGTTTGAACCGAAGGCCCGATCCCAGAGTATTGCTCGGTTTGGACATTCTGGTATTCCGATTCGACCGATTTCAGTTTTAAATATCATTTTTCAATATTCTAGATTTTCTATGATTTTCTGAAATTTTCCTGGATTTAGTTGAAAATCTTCAAAACCGGTATCGGCCAGTATCGTTGACCGATTCCTGGATTTTTAATTTACAAACGGTTTGGAATTACCAAAAGTGCCTTTAGGCAATGTTTCTTAAAATCATATTTTCTATCCAAATACTTTTTCTGGGAATTATCAGAATTTATTGAAAACCCGGCCAATCCGGTGTAGACCGAGATTGACGGTTGACCTTATGATTTTTATCTTGAAAATAAGATTGAATCTTTGAAAACCGATTTCATCAAAAATCATTTTTATAATATTTATGATTTTTGAGAATTTTTGGGAGACTTTCCGGATTACTTCATTTTTGGGCTTTTCCGGTATTTTCCCAGATACCGAGGAGATTGTCCCATATATTCCCTCTCCTTCACCAAACGCGGATCTCACCAACCTAGGATTCCGCATTTATTGTGAAGATCCTCCCCATTCCGCATTTAATGCACTTCAGATCAAATCCCATCAATTATCATGACTTCCTCTCTCCTCTGTTAAAAAAAACGCAGCTTTTGGCTTCCCTAAACGCGGCTTTAATTCCCGCGTTTAGTTCATTTGGCTTAAAACGCAGGTTGTGTGCTGCGTTTTGAGATGGGAAACGCAAGCCCCCTTTGACTCCTTTGCCTTGAATGATGTGCACATTATTAAGATTCATTCCTTTTACCTTTTTCTCTCTCTTCATTTAATTCTCTCCTTACAAATCATCATTTCCAAGATACCCCACTCCCCTCTCATCATCATGCTGGTCAAGAGAGGAGAGGGCTGCGTTTCAATGTGGGAAACGCAAGAATCCCCTTGTTCTTTTATGTTTTACACACTATTTTATCCTCCCCTTTCTCTCTCTTCATTAAATGCCTCTCTTCCAAAGTCTTCTCCTTGATATCCCCACTCCCTCTCATTATCACAATTAGCCAAGTGGCCAAGAGGGTCACCTCAACTCCCCATTTTACAAAAACCCCCTCTCCTTTATTCATTTGCATCACTTCACAATTCAAATCCTATAAATACCCCTCTCCTTCTTTCTTTCTTCATTTTACTTCTCCTTCTTCTTCCTCCTTGCTTCCTGCAGCCTCCAACAGAGAAGCCACCAAGGGAGAGCTCCTTCTCTTGCTTCCCTTGTTTACCCAACCTTCATCTTCTCCATAACTTCTTCACCAAGTACACCACCTTCAACCTCTCTCCATCACTTTGTGAGACCGGCCACTCCTTTTGGATTGGGGCCGTGTTTCTTCTCCGGCGGCAAGACTTAGGGTCGGCCACTCCTTTCGGATTGGGACCGAGCTTCCCTTCGTTGGACGCGGCAAAGATCTTGTTAGGCGAGTAATCTCGCTATCCGCTTGCCTTCATATTTTATTGACTATGCGGGTGTTCTCGCTTGATTTTCTATTTCGGCGAGTGCTTTTCCTCGCCAAGAACTTGTATTTTTATCAACAAACTATAACTCTTAAAAGCTGTTACTGCTCACTGTTTCCCAGTATTAGTCGACTTGCCCAAATCATAAGTCGACTAAACCCTTGAAACGCAGCCTGGTTATTCTGGAACGCACCTTATTAGTCGACTAAACCTTTGTGCCAGTCGACTAACCTTTCCTGGAACGCGTCCTTTTCCCTGGAACGCGGTCTACTCTTTCATCCCTTATTTACTAACTCTTTCTTGTGAGACGCGGACTTGTGAAACGCGGATTCATGAGACGCGGACTTGTGGCAAGACGCGGGCTTGTGGAACGCGACTTCGTGAGACGCAGTTTTGCGAAACGCAGCATGCTAGTCGACTACCCCTTGCGTCTAGTCGACTAACCCTTTTTCTGAAACGCGGTTCTCTGAAACGCGGTAAGTCGACTTGGTTCCCCTTCATAGTCGACTTACTCTTTGTCCAGTCGACTACTATTTTCTCTAGTCGACTAAGTTGGCTAATTGCCATGTTGATCGTCCTATCAGCAATAGACCCTTCCCATTGACCTTGTATTTATCATGTACCTCCAGTTGCTCAGCTTCTCTTGATTCTGTTTAACTATTTGCCAGATACAATCTGTTGCACTCTGTTCAATATGTTATTACCTGACACCTGTCATGCTACTACTTGATCCTGACTCATGTTGTACTACCTGTTCCTGTCAAGTCCTGAATGGAACTAAGTGCCACACGGAACAAAGTGCCACACCACACACGGTGGGGCCACCTCTTGAATCTGTGGGGGCCACCTCTAGAATCCATCCCCTCAGAGCAAAGTGCCACATGGAACAAAGTGCCACACCATACCCGGTGGGGGCCACCTCTTGAATCCGTGGGGGCCACCTCTTGAATCTGCAGGGCCATCTCTTGTTTATACCTGATTCCTGTTATGACTCCTGTTATGATCCCCATTCCTGATCATGTCCTGCTTATTTGATATACTATTATAATTAGACAACTTGCACCGGTTTGGGGGAAACTGATGGGCCCTGATTAATCATGTTCATGGTGGCACTATCGAGTCACGCGTGGCCACATACTTGAGGGATCTCCTGGCGGCCACCAGGGATTCCGTGGGGTGTACTGGCACCCCTACTCCTGATTATTCCTGCCGGTATGCACACGCCCTAGGCCTATTTCTATGGGATCTGCGATACTCTATTCCTGTTCGGGCGTCCATAAGTCCGGTACCTAGCGGTACGTTCCGGCTCAGCACCGGATACTCCTGAACCGTTGTCCCGGGCATGTACGGGACCCATCCAGAACATGATTCATCGAACTTTAATCAGTTTCCAGATAACTTGCTCTATAAGTTGTAAGTAGAAGTATGTGTAATGGGACGCATACTAAAGCCTACAACTTAGACAGCCTAATCATAATAATAATTCTAATATGTCTCCGTCGCATTGTTTTGTAACTCGAGCTGTACGAGTTCAGGTTACGGTAATGTGAGGTAAAGGTATATGGATGA
Organism: Agave tequilana; assembly: GCA_038442645.1. Taxonomy (NCBI): domain Eukaryota; kingdom Viridiplantae; phylum Streptophyta; class Magnoliopsida; order Asparagales; family Asparagaceae; genus Agave; species Agave tequilana. The sequence goes on along the minus strand of JAVJIF010014553.1, from coordinate 148,411 downwards.
GGGTTTCCTTGTTTGGATTATTCCTTCGAAGTACTAACCTCATGGAGCCATGACCTAAACCTGTACAATTGGATTTACTCGTAATCGTTTTTTATTCTGTTTTATCGGTTTATAATAACTTAGGAGATAACTAGTATTGCCCTATCTTCTTTACTGTTTATCTTGTTATGCCATGGATGTCACATACTGTATACCTTTTGTTCCTGCATGCTTATGTCTACAATATAGTATTCATGCTTACAATCCAGATTTACTGATACGCATGTGCTCACCTATACTCGCCATTTGGCTTTCGTATTACTACTCGCCTGGGGAGTTTCATCTGACTCCCCTGGATTCTCACGTCCAGGTCCTGGAGCTTGGAGCTAGAGGATTCTTCTTGCTGAGGACCAAGTTTACTTCTGTGGAGCGGTCAGATCAGCTGTAGCTCCAGTCCCATCCTTGCACCTCCTGGTTGGCTCGCGATATCTCCAGCTTTCTCGTGAGCACCCTTGTGTACTGTTCATATATGTATATTTCTTGTATTCTCGCATTTGCGCCTATCAGGTGATGTGATATTATTGTAATATTAATCACCTCTGGTGATGACTCTGTAATTGGACTCATGTATTGGAATGTATAATGCACCACTTGCTTCCGTACTCTGATTCTTGCTTGTACTGATGCTTAGCGTATATACGTGAGGGTAGTTCTGACCTACGTATATACGTTGCAGTAACGTCTCCGTACCCGCGGGATCGGGGCGTTACAAGAAGTATGGTAGTGAACTCATCCTAACGGATGGGAAGCAAGACGATGCAAGGAAAACGAGAAGGAAATCGGATGTTCTGATTGACAACTGGAAGGAAGGAAGGAATACAAACGAGTCAAGGAATGCATTGTCAAGGTCATGGTATTCTTGTACTCGTCGCTGGAATCCCCAAATTCAGATACAGACAAGCTTGAATCTGAATCTAATTGTACTGTTGGTAAGAGCCCGAGTATTCACCCAGGTGGTTACCCACACCAGGTGTGAATCTAGGCTCTGATACCACTCTGTAACGCCCCGATCCCGCAGGTACGGGGACGTTATGATGACGTACATACGCGTGAGGTTGTTTTCACCTCGCGTATGTACGTCGCCATAACGTCCCCGTACCTGCGGGATCGGGGCGTTACAATTTGGACAACGGATCCAATCTCTACAGGCCCTTATTTGGAGTCACTACTCGATATCGGTTCTTTTTCAAGTGCTTTGGATACCCTCTAACCTCACCTTAGATTTTTGCACTATTTTGTATATCTCATGTACCTGTGGTGATTATTAGTCGTACTTGCTATTGTTAATTGCTTAATTTTCTGCCTGCTCGCATTTTCACTTTAGAATTCATTTTGCATAATTCATTTTAGAAACTATTAGAAAATTTTTCGGTTGATCATATAATGCACGCATCTAGAAAACTTAGGAAACCGCCTAACATCCGTGTGATTGTGTGTATTGTACAGTATATGCTCTTTCATAGTGGTGGAACATTTTCCTCTGATCATCTAGATTTGGAGTCTAAACTAGACCTAATTCTTAAAGAACTTCAAGACTTAAAACTTAGGGTTGAAGGGTTAATAAAAATAATAGGGAGAACTCAAGAGATGACACTCGAGATAGGAGAGAAGAGAACACCACATAGGGATGAAAATATGACATAATCCATACGAATAAAATAGATTCTCTCACGTTTGACGATATCCTTGACCCGAAAATTTATAGTGATTGGATAGCAGACTTGGATTATTATTTTGATTGGTATAGATTCACAGAGGAGAGTAGGGTTCGATTGCTAGGATGAGATTTTTAGGGTCAGTTAGGATTTATTAGACTTCGGTATATAGAGATTATACTAGGCGTGGGACTTTGATAGAGTCTTTGAGGAATTGAAACAAAAGCTCAAGGAGAAATACCTTCCCGACTCCTATAAGCATCGCCTACTAGGTAAACTGCACATCCTTCACCAGGGTAGCAGGGCAGTTCAAAACTACACAACTGAATTTGACAATCTAGCCCTATGTTGTGAGGTGCGAGAAGACTCCTACCAAGAGATATCTAAGTACCGTTCTGAGTTGAGGTCAGATATCCAGCGAGGAATGTTCATTCACTCTCACAAGATAGAGACCCTTGAGCGAGCAAGCCAGCTAGCTCAAGATATAGAAATCTCTCTTAGGTTTTCTTCAAATTGTAGGTCTTTTTTTAAAACCGGGGACAATCTAGCCCAAATACTAAGGACAAATCTGTGATAGGAGAACCTTTTAGAAACACTAAGGGTAGTCAATATTTTAAATGTCAAGATTATGCTCATGTTGTTGCACAGTATCCCTCCAGGAACCTCCTAAACAAGAAAACTGATGATAATGAGATCGAAATAGTCATTCAAGAACCCACTGACAATGCGATTGATTTTAATGATGATATTAGGGTTGCTTGCATCCAATTAGGTATTGTTAAGTGTTCACACACAGCTACTAATAATGAGGATTGGCGTATGTCTACCTGATTTAAGAAATTAAAACTTTTGCATTACAATTTACTTTGTGATTTAAATCTTTACATGGTGATATGCTAAGTGGGAAAGCGATCTCCTTAGTGTTGGAGCCTAAAACCGATCTTATCCTCCAAAACTCTAATTTCTTCTCTCTTTCTTCTTCTCCCATATTCATCCCGCATCAAAAGGGTAGCATGACATGAGCAGGATTTGAATCTGAAACACAACGCAAAGAGTTGCAACTCCCAAGAGGCACCACAAGGGCTGTCAACGGGCTGAATTCAGATCTGATCTGTGTAAGATCTGAATCATCTGAGAATATAATGTTTGACGGAATCAAATAAATATAATTGGATCGCACGATCCGGAGCCGAAAGAAATTCGATTCAGATTTCTTTTTACACTATCTAAATCAATCCGATTTGAGTCTAATGATCCAAATCTGACCCAAATCCGATTCAGATAAAAAAAAAATTTAGAATTGAATCCGATTTTCTTCCTAAAATATCAGATCAGTTTATCGGATATTCAAGTACCATTTACAACCCTAAGCACCACTATGTAAGCAGAACCCACTGCTGTCAAGAAATAACTGTTAATGTACCAATTTGTGTAGCTCATCACTTTCTGCTACTGCAGGCTTTACCACCATGCAGTAGAAGACTTGCTGTATGAATCCTATCATGCCTATCCCCGGGGGGTACACTATCTTGAAAGTAATATATAAATGATTTGACTGAATGAACAAATGAATAAAGGTTTTCTTCATATAAACATAGGCACTGCAATAAGCATTAAACATGAAAACAAATCTAATAAAACTCATAAATTATAAGTTCTAACAAGTTACTTGATTATCCTACTTTTAAACAAAAGTCATAAACAACCACTCACTTCTATCCTTGAATCCCATTTTAATATTAAATCACAAAATAATAATTTGTAAATTAAAGCACATGATTTTTCATCTAAATGCATTGACCACCATCTGAATTGAGAAGATTCTTAGAAATCATTCAAGGGTATTCATCCTGTATTATACTTGAACAATTATGCACTCCCTGAAAAGTCTTGCGACGGAATTTGAGCCTTTTATTTTCTGCAGTTATACAATACCATATCCATAAGGGTGAAGCATGATTAGAGATTTTTATATGTTTTAGCTTATCTTCCAAATAAATTTACTTTTCTGTACATCTCACGGCATGATTAGAGATTTATGTATTTGTCAGGTTATTTCCTAGAAGTATACTGTTTCAGTATTCTGTACCTTATTGTAATATGTTTCATACTGAAGACATGACCAACATGCAAAGCTGGGAATTAGCAGAACAAAGCACAACTTGCCGGTGCCACCAGTTTAAGTCATCTATGCATGAATTGATTTCTGCACCTTAAATGCTAATGTTCTACTTTCAAATCCGTACAGAAATGGTGCGGCTCCCATGCCGTTCAAACTCCCAAACAGCCCATGGACTTTTTTACAGTGACAACTGCTACTGCTATGTTCTGTCGATATAGAGAACGTATTACTACCAATGTCTAACAAATCACATAAAGAACCCAAGGGTATTGAAAACTATATGAATGAACAAAAGGTAGAGAGCTACAAATGTAATCAAACCTGTAAACAACATTGTACTGATAGAAGCCCCCTTCCAGAAATTGCCATGATGCCAGGGGGAAAGAAAACCTGTCAGTCAAGAAATAATTCAGAATCCTAACTCACCTGATTTCTTTGAGTTGTGAAACTGATGATTATTAGCAATGTCATAAGATTCACCACTCACCATGTTTCCATCTGCTCCTCGATACCTAGGAAATAGCTGCTCTATCCAGACATTGCACAACAGAAAAGCCATATAATTATGTCACTCATCCTTCCATGTAGTTGTAGTACTATTTCACATGAATCATGCTTGATCCATCCTCCATGTGTTTATCAGGGCAGAAACTGAAGCTCGCCTCTGGGCCTTCTTTTCAGTACACCATAATCCATATCCATAGCCATTATAATTGCACAGATGGCAAATGTGGATAAACATGTTGGAAAGAGAGAATATTGCTGAGGAAATTGACATGGATTGCCGAGGAGTCGTCGAGGTGATCGCCGAGGAAGTCGACGACGAAAAGGCGAAGGAAACAGTAGCAGAAAAATAGCAGCAGCAGTAGGAACAGGTTGGCCGGTCGACCGGCCCGGTCGACCGCCCGCAGGATCAGGAGTTCGGTCGACCGGCCCGGTCGACCGACATGCACAACGTGCACAAGTTGGAGCTCGGTCGACCGTCCGGTCGACCGACTGAAAGTACCCAACTCTCTGTTGGGCACCCAGTCGACCGACCGGTCGACCGGTAGAAGGGGTCGGTCGACCGCCCGGTCGACCGACAAGCGGGTGCAGGCTGCGAGTGCAGGTTTAGAAACCTATTTGTATTTAAAGGCTGTATTATTTTTCTAGGGTTAAGTATCTGAAAAAAAAATTCTAGAGCTCTCTCGAGATCAAAGAGGCTGCTAGCAATTGTAATCAATCTTCCTAGTAACTAATCTCTCTTTTGATTGCCCCGGGGACGTAGGCATTGAGGTCGAACCTCGTTAGATTGTTTTGTTTGCGCGTGTGCTTTCTCTGGTATTTGGTTTGTGCTGTTTGAGATTGTTCTTTGTACTTGGGAGATTCAGAGGATCCTCATTAGGTTTTGTCGTAGGTACAACAAGTGGTATCAGAGCATCCAGGTTTCGCTTGGGTTTTCTGAAGATTCGGAGGGCTCGGGATCTGATTCGGTGGAGATCGTGTGTTGATCTCAGATCAGAGGTATTCGTGTTCGTGGGATCGTGTGTCGATCTTAGGAGGACGCAAGGAGGGCTCGTGAAATTTGTGGTGGAGTAGATCCGGTGAGAAACTCAATTTAGGGTTTCAGGAAAAAGGTAAAAAAATTCAATTTTTATCTGAGTAGTGATCTATTTCCAGTTGGTTGTTCTTCCACTAGATAGAGGATCAAGTAATCTCAATGGCAGAAGAAATTGCTTCTGTTAAAACCATGAATCCTCACCCGAGGATTGATGTTGTCAAGTTCAATGGCACAAATAACTTCGGATGTGGAGATGTGAGGTTATGGATGCTTTGAATGCATCGAACCTCGAAGATACACTCCTATTGGAAAAGAAGAGGAGCACAACTACTGATGAAGAGTGGGCAAAGATAAACAGGTCGGCGTGTGGGTTGATTCGTTCATGTTTGACGCAAGACATAAAATATCTTACGCAACATGAGACATCGGCGAAGTATCTGTGGGAAACCCTTGAGAAGAAATACCTGACGAAGAGTGTTGAGTTAAGGTTGCAGCTTAAGAGTAAGCTGTACAGATTTCAGATGAAGAAGGGGAGCACAGTAAATGAGCACATCAACCGATACACGAAGCTTCTTACAGACTTGGTGAACGTGGATGTCATTGTAGAAGAGGAGGACAAGGCGATCATCTTTCTAACTCACTCCTGGAGGAGGAGTATGAGACATTCACACTGACCTTTATTAATGGTAGGCAGATGTTGGACTACCATGAGGTGTCGTCTGCACTGATAAGTTATGAGACGAGGAAGAAGGAGAGACATCCTTCTCAGTCAAGCTCATCGGCAGAGGCACTGGAAGTAAGAGGCAGGGGTTCATTGAGGAAGGGCAAGGAGGTGAGAGGAAGATCAAAGTCCAGGCCAGGGTTTAGGGATCTCAAAAGGAATCAGTGTGCTTTCTGCAGAGAGATTAGGCACTGGAAGGTGGACTGTCCGAAGTTCAAGGGAAAGAAGAAAGAATCAAAGTTTGAGGCAAATCTCGCAAAGGTGGTTAACACTCCTAGCAGTAAATCACAGGCAGATGGATCAGACTCAGATTCGTCGGTGTTCTCTTTTTCAGTTACAACTCCCATCATAGGCTACTCAGGTGAAAACGAGTGGATCTTGGATACAGGTGCAACATACCATGTATGCCCTAATCGGGACTGGTTTACCAGTTTTGAGAAGCTGGAGGGGTGTTCGGTTGTCATGGGCGATGATCATCCGTGCATCATGGAGGGTGTTGGTACTATTCCAATCAGAATGTTTGATGGGATGGTGAGGGAGCTGAAAGAAGTGAGGTACGTACCTCAGTTGAAGAGGAACCTGATTTCCATAGGAGCTTTGGAGTCATTGGGCCTTGGGGTGTCTATTAAGGAAGGAGTCCTTAGAATGACAAAAGGTTCGATGGTGGTGTTGAAGGCCGATCATCGGAGCAACCTATACTACTTGAAGGGTAGTACGGTGACAGGGCAAGTGGCGGCTTCTACCAGTCCAAAGGAAGATTCAAACCGGCTGTGGCACATGAGGCTGGGACATGCAGGAGAGAAGTCAATGCAAGTTCTTGCGAGGCAAGGGTTGCTGAAGGGTGCCGAAACCTGCAAGATGAATTTCTGTGAGCATTGCATCATCGGCAAGAAGACCAAGGTGAAGTTTGGTACAGTTTCACACTGCACGGAGGGTATTCTTGACTATGTTCACACGGATGTCTAGGGACCTACCAAGACTGCATCGATTGGAGGTAACCATTATTTTGTGTCGTTCATTGACGATTTTTCTAGGCGCTGTTGGGTGTACACCATGCGACACAAAGGAGAAGTCCTAGAACTGTTCGTGAAGTGGAAGGCGGATCTGGAGAGAAGCACGGGAAGGAAGATCAAGGTCCTCCGTTCTGAAAATGAAGGAGAGTACAAATCAGATCTTTTCCGACAGCTATGCCTAGATGAGGGCATAGAGAGACACTTCACGGTGCGAGAGACTCCGCAGCAAAATAGGGTGGCTGAGAGGATGAACCGGACTTTGCTAGAGAAGGTCCGGTGTATGTTATCCAATGCAGGAATGTCAAAGAAGTTTTGGGCTGAAGCTTTGGCGTATGCATGCCACCTCATGAATAGGTTGTCGTCGTCTGCGATAGGGGGAAGACTCCTCTTGAAGCTTGGTCAGGAAAAGCTGCTGGTGACTATGATTTGCTACGGGTCTTCGGATGTCCAACCTACTACCATGTCAAAGATGACAAGTTAGACCCAAGGGCAAAGAAGGGGGTGTTTGTTGGCTTCAAGCGAGGAACCAAGGGGTTCAAGATTTGGGACCCAACGGACAACAAGTTCATACTCAGCAGGGATGTCACGTTCGATGAGGCTTCTTTGATGAAGCCTACGATCTCTCAGCAGGTGGAGACCAGCAGGACCAAGGAGCTATTGCAGCAGGTGGAGATTTATGCAGATCCACCATCTCTAGAGGAATCAGCATCAATTCGGATCATTCCTGAGGTGACACAGGGCAGTGATCAGACAGTGGAAGAAGGTGCTGAAGATGAGGAACAGGGTCAAGAACAGGTCATGGGTACTGTTCCCGATCCAACTGCAGTTGAAAGACCAAGGAGGAACACTAGGAGACCAGGTTGGCTCACCACTGATATGGTCGTCGCGTATGCACTTCCAGTCGTTGAGGAGGTTATTCCATCTACCTTCAGAGAAGCTGAGATCAGTTCGGAAGCGAGAATGTGGAAAGCGGCCATGAATGAGAGATGCAATCTCTCTACAAGAACGACACATGGGAACTCACCAAGTTACCTAAAGGGAAGAAGGCCATAGGGTGCAAGTGGGTATATGCTAAGAAGAAAGGATCTCTCCAAGAAGATGCAGTGCGCTACAAGGCTCGGTTGGTGGCTAAAGGCTACGCTCAGATGGAAGGAATTGACTACAATGAGGTATTCTCTCCTGTGGTTAAACATTCGTCAATTCGTATTCTTTTGGCCTTGGTTGCGCAGAAGGAGTTGGACCTTGACCAACTCGATGTGAAGACTGTCTTTCTCCACGGTGATCTAGAGGAGGAGATCTATATGACATAGCCTACAGGTTACAAGACTGCAGGGAAGGAAGAGTTAGTATGCAAGCTGAAGAAGTCATTGTACGGATTGAAGCAGTCTCCTAGACAGTGGTACAAGCGATTTGATAGCTTCATCAGAAAGAAGAAGTACACACGTAGCCACTATGACCCATGTGTGTACTACAACAAGCTACCATCAGGTGAATATATCTATCTACTTCTTTATGTAGATGATATGTTGATTGCTTCGAGGTCGAGATCTGCTATTGATGCTCTGAAGAATCTATCGTCAGAGTTTGAGATGAAGGACCTGGGCGAAGCTAGGAAGGTATTGGACATGGAGATCACTAGAGACCGGAGAATTGGCAGAGTGAGTTTGACTCAGAAGAGCTATTTAGAGAAGGTACTACAGAGGTTCAATATCAGTAAGGATACAAAGTCTGTAAGTATACCTATGGCTCCTCACTTCAAATTGTCTACAAAATGTCTCCGAAGAGTGTTCAAGAGCGTGAGTATATGTCTCACGTTCCATATGCCAGTGTGGTGGGTAGCTTGATGTACGCTATGGTGTGTACAAGATCAGATCTATCACAGGCCGTCTCCATGGTGAGCAGATATATGAATGATCCAGGACAGGGTCATTGGGAAGCTGTGAAGTGGATCTTGAGGTACATCAAAGGAACAATTGATGTAGGTCTAGTGTTTGAGAAGGACTCCACGGGAAAGTAAGAGTGCATAGGGTATATTGATTCAGACTATGTAGGTGACCTTGACAAGCGCCGGTCGACAACGGGATATGTCTTCATATTCTCACAGGCACCGGTGAGTTGACGCTCCACACTGCAGTCTACCGTCGCTTTATCAACCACAGAGGCTGAGTATATGGCTATGACAGAGGCCATGAAGGAGGCGATCTGGCTTCAAGGGTTGCTAGATGACTTGGGCGTGGAACAGGATTTGCTGAAGATTAACTGTGACAGCATGAGCGCCATCTACTTGTCCAGGAACCAGGTCTATCATGCAAGGACGAAACATATTGACGTCAGGTATCACTTCGTTCGGGAGATTCTAGAAGAGGGTGACATCGAACTGTTGAAGATTCACACTTCAGAGAATCCAGCCGACATGCTTACTAAGGTGGTGTCGGGAGTGAAGTTTGCACATTGCAAAACTTTGCTCCATGTCCTTCAGGTAGCTTGAGCTTGCTGAAGCTCATTTGGATGAACTACGGACGGCTTGATCCCTTGGACAGGGTACGTAGGCAACCACATTGGTGCAGCCGCTCTCGAGTCGATGGACAGTTCGGCTCAGATTTGGGAATCTTTACCGAGGTGGAGAATTGTTGGAAAGAGAGAATATTGTTGAGGAAATTGGCATGGATTGCCGAGGAGTCGTCGAGGTGATCGCCGAGGAAGTCGACGACGAAAAGGCGAAGGAAACAGCAGCAGAAAAATAGCAGCAGCAGCAGGAACAGGTTGGCCGGTCGACCGGCCCGGTCGACTGCCCGCAGGATCAGGAGTTCGGTCAACCGGCCCGGTCGACCGACGTGCACAACGTGCACAAGTTGGAGCTCGGTCGACCGTCCGGTCGACCGACTGAAAGTACCCAACTCTCTGTTGGGCACCCAGTCGACCGACCGGTCGACCGGTAGAAGGGGTCGGTCGACCGCCCGGTCGACCGACAAGCGGGTGCGGGCTGCGAGTGCAGGTTTAGAAACCTGTTTGTATTTAAAGGCTGTATTATTTTTCTAGGGTTAAGTATCTGGAAAAAAAATTCTAGAGCTCTCTGGAGATCAAAGAGGCTGCTAGCAATTGTAATCAATCTTCCTAGTAATTAATCTCTCTTTTGATTGCCCCGGGGACGTAGGCATTGAGGCCGAACCTCGTTAGATTGTTTTGTTTGCGCGTGTGCTTTCTCTGATATTTGGTTTGTGCTGTTTGGGATTGTTCTTTGTGCTTGGAAGATTCAGGGGATTCTCATCAGGTTTGTTGTCATAGGCACAACAAAACATCTCTTAGAAGCCAATAACCTGCAGAGTTTGCCTTTTTGCCGTCATCCATTTTGATGTCAGATCGACAAAAAAGTCATTTCCCATGTTTCTTACAAGATTGTAGAAAACTTCTAACAGTTACGCGTCTAGTGAAAAGATCAATTAGGTATGTTAATTAGGCAGCTTTAGACACCTTCATATCTTTTTCATCATAACCAGATGTGTGACGACACTTCCTCGTTAAGGTATTTCATTTTTGCTATGGCTCCTCTCAATATCTTGTAAAAGTCCCACTGTGTCTAGCCATGTGCATATTTGCAAATCTGGGTACAAGTAACTGAAGCAAAATTATTAGCATAAAAGTATCCTTTGCAGGCTAAGATATAAAAATATAATCTTACTTGGAAGGAGAACAGCAATGCATTTTCTATACAAGGAGAGAACTGCAACTTTTGAAACACCTACAAATTAACCCCTTTCAACAAAGTACAGATATAAGAAAGCATCTGTCTAGATACAGATTCTCAAGCAAACAAAGACTTCCATGTCCTTGAGCTACTTGAGAAAATAGTGAACTTCTTCAGAAAAGACATTATAAAATAGATTTTCACAGATGAATCATATTTAAAATTCTCCATGGGATCAATCCTCTAATTTGTTGTGCCATGTAATTTTTTCTTTTAAAATCCACCAGTAATCTGGTCATAACTTCATCAACGTTTGTTGCTTCCCTGGTTGGAGCTGTGAGTCTCGTTACTCTGCCCCTCCATACATTAACCTTGAGAACAAAGAGCCACCAAGGTCTCCAAGTTCCACCATGTATAAAGTTTGCGCCACTCTAACTTAACACTTAATCTGTAGACCCACAGATATAACTTTTTTGCGCCTGCACCATCAATTTTGCATAATTTATATTATCAACCCGTAGCACCAAGAAAAAGGTCTAGGAGATATCAAGAAAGATTATTGAAATAGACCACAAAAGCTACAACTAATGCTTATGCTTGTTGGGTATTTTGGTTATCCAAGAACAAAATAATCAACAGTTACTAATATTGTAGATAGAAATGATGATGGACTTGTATTAATTTGATGTTGACCTACCTATTTTGCAGGAAGGAGAATGTATTACATCACAAGGGTCTTGCATTTTGTTAACTTTGTTTCTTGGTAACATGGGCTTTGTCTTTCTTGGAGGAAGAGCATTAAAGGGGCCTACTTCTTACCAAACGAAAACATGATTCAAGTCCTTCATGTAGATTGTGTAGATTATACAGGGCAGTTAACATGACACTTTCCCCTTCTAAGATAAAAAATAAACAAAAATATGTTCAGAAAAGCTTGGTTGTGTAAAGACAGTCTTATACTTTACTTCCAGTAAAAAGGACATCAGAAAACAGACTTCTATATCCATCAATTGTGATTATTTGGAATATATATTCTTTATCGATAAATTTAATTTTCTTTCAGAATTTGATTCCTTGAATCAAACTGTTTTAACCAGCTTTAAATGATTAGGTGAAACTAACAGGTGCTCCATGTACCTCTGTACTCCCTTTTTAATCAAGCAAATGATACATTACAGTATGAAGTTCACATTATTTATTATTGATCATTCATACTTAATAGGTTATTCCTCACTTTTTTCTCTTCTCATTCAATAACCCACTAATACTTATCTCTCATACCGATGTACCCATGCAGCATTGGTTTCATTGTTTACTCTTATAAGGAACAAAAGCGCAATCGTTCATAGGCAAACGAAGTGAAGATATTTGAATGGACTAATAGATATACCATCTATACAAAAAATACGCTCCTACACAGCTAATCTTTTTCTATCAAATACCCGATGACTGCATTCCTATCACTTCTGTTGTGTTATCAACCTAGCATCCAATAATGTCGGTATTAGCATGCTGCAGTTCAAGATTCTATCCACCAAATCTTTGTCGAGTTAGTCACCCTTTCATAACACACCTATTGGTTTCAAGCATTTGAATTTAACTTAACATGAAATTGAGATCCCCCCCCCCCCCCCCCCCCCCCCTCCTCATCTTCTTCTTCTTCTTCTTTCTTCGTTTTCTTTTTGGAAAGGAATTAATTACTGAATTATCCCTTAGGATTGTTACAAGAACAATAACAGATTGAGACTGACATTTGCGTCCTAACTTCCTCCTACATAGAGAGTAGTTCATTATATCATTCAAAAAAAGATCAGGAAAAAGAAAATTTTCTCAACTAATGTCGAGAATTGTGAGTCGTCATGCATGAAAATTTTTCTTGAAAAGATATCAACACATGAAAAACTAGGGAGATGTTCAAAAGCATTATCTAACTTCACCGTTGACATCCATTGTTATTTTGGACCATCTAATTCTAAGGACATCTTTATAACAATAGCACAATTTGATCCTAAAGCATGTGATTGCACTTTCTTTTTTTCAATTTATGTAAGACAATTTAGCTTGACCAGTCCCAAGTGAGAAAGATTTTATTATTAATCCACATGAGGAATAAACCATGATGTTTGAAGTATTTAATCTTCATTGAAGCTCGCCGACACTCAAGTCTGTATCATGAAGTCAGATCATTCTCTGTATCTTTTCCTGTCTACAAGGGAGTGGAAACAAAAAATGAGACTACAACATCCATGGAAATAAAATGGACAAAGTATTCAAGGCCTTTGGTGCAATTGCTTCAATTCTCGTCTGCAACACCTCCGGTTTTGCTCGCAGAGATTCAGGTTGGTTACGAGATGTAGGAGGAGGATGAACATTTGTATTATTTTAACCTCGATCCTTGTTACAATTAAATGTCAAGCTGTTGATGTACATATCCATATTCTGCAGTCGAACTCTTCGCAAGCCAGCAGTTACCAACACGAGGAAAGCTTTGTCAATGCAGTTTACACTTGGTCTGTCAATATACTATGGTGTGAGCATTATTGGCTACTGGGCACATGGTTCATCAGTTTCAGAGTATCTTCCCAAAAAGCTAAGCAGGCCTAAATCGGCAAAGGTTGTGATCAATTCTACAGCCTTTCTACAAAGCATAGTCTCTCAGCATGTAGGTTTTCCTCTCTATGTACTTCATCTCATCTTCATTTTTCATGTACAGTCAAAACATGTTCTGAACTGTATTCCATGAAATCAGATGTTTTAGATACCAAGTTCTCAAGACTGGAAGAGAACCCATTCTCGAAGGAGAACGTTATACGTCGTTTCTTCTTACGAGCACTGGTTTTCAGAGTGAACACATTTATTACAGCATTGTTTCCTTTCATGGGAGATTCTGTAAACCTCCTTGGATCTCTCACTCTGTCTCCACTAACCTTTGTTTTCCCAAGCATGATTTTTGTCAAGGCATAGATTGCAAAACCTTCATCCTGTTTATTGTTGAGTTTAGCAGACAAAACCATGTTGTTATTTATCTGTTGCATTGTCCAGGTCAAAGGAAAGATTGCTAGAAGAGGAGAAAGGCATGGCACTGGACCAGTATTGTCATCTTCTCTCTACTGTCAACAATAACTACTGCTGCAGCTATGAGATTGATAACAAATAATGCTAAAATATACAAATTCTTTGCAGATACATAATGTTTCAAGCTTCTGATAAAGATACTAGCTAGATGGTGTAACATCATTATAAGATTCGATTGTTACATTTTTTTTGACAATTCATTAACTAGTTGAGGTAACGTTGCTAGAAGATATAAGGCTATATTTTGTGGAAATTGTAAAAATATGTGTATTGTCATCTTCTCTCTACAAGACTCGTGCACTTGCGAGGGGGTGGGGGTCGCCGGAGGAGGAGGAGAGGTGGTGGAGGAAGAGGAGGTGGGCATGGCTTTGCTTGCTTGAGGTGGCGGGGTCGATCAATCGGGGGCTTCTCTTTTTTTTTCTTCTTTTTTTTTTTTTTTCTCCCCTGATGTTTCAATTTTTTTCCTTTTTTTAATGCAAACAATTGATAAGCTTTGATCCGACCGGTTAATTCTGAATTATGCGCTGCAAACCACCGTTATTTTTATGGGTATTTTTTCTTTTATTTTCCTTTTTTTTGGTTAAAAAGTTGTCCTAAATCAGTTGAAAAAAACTAAAATTGTATATTTTATTGATGAGAGCAATATCAGAATATATAAGCATTAAAGTTACATTATATAAAAAATGTCTAAATCGAATACAATTAGTATTACATAATCCTAATTCTAATACTATTCTTAACACTCCCTCCAAACTCAGGATGGAGGAGTGAGTTTGAATAAAAAGAAAAAAGTAAATAAAAATCTGAAAAATTATGTGCTGAAAATTCTAAAACTGAAGCCGACCGTATGCAACACTCTTCGAAAACTGATGAATAGAAAACATGTAATCTTGAACACATCGCAAACTCACGGTGTCTCTTTCTCTTGAAGCGGGACAAATATTGAAATAGTGTGAAATCCACCGACAGAAAAGAAGATCGATAAGAGAAGACATAGATGGGTTTTGAGAGTCTCATTGTGCGAAAATGACATTTGCAATTATATATTTTCTTTGTGCTCTGCTAAAACTCCTTCGACCTCTCCCCAGAAAAAAAGTAGTTAGTTTGGAGATACAATGTACTTCTAACACTAAACAATTTCAATTATTGTATTCTGGAACGTCGACGCTGGCATCCGTCAGGACTCTAGCTTCCGGCAGCCGCCATCTGCAGATGTTGGCAAGGAAGAGCGATGCGTGTCGCTGCCACACATGTGAATTCAGTAAAATTTCGGAGCTTGCCGAGGCCAGAGCCATCTCGCTTGCCTGAACCTAGCTGCTGAATTGCAAGGCTCGAGTTGCCTGATCATCAGAGACGCAAAGTGCCTGGTACACTGGATATGTAACAATGACTCTCTAGGCCAACGGAAGCGTAAGGTTGGAGTTTGGACGAAGGTCGAGTAATGAGGCCGTCCATAAAATAGGTCGCCATTGTCTGCAGCTACAGCCCTTTGGCAAATGGCAGCATGTATCCCTACCTCCTCCTCTCGTTGAGAAACTTAACATCTCCTGTTAGAAGCAAAGTATTGAACATGTCAGCCCTATATTAAATATGTCAGCTCCTAAAACCCGCAGCAAACAAAATCAGAAGAAAAAACATTTCAGGAGGATTGCCAACATAAGAACTACACGTATTTTGCAAGTCTTAGAAAACAGTAAGCCATCTAAAATGATGATCCATACTATTCATGTGATGTGTGGACAAGATAAATGAGAAACACTATGTGATTCTTCTCTTTTACTTCAGCCAGACAAAATAATAAAAGATATAGGCATTAGTTTAACTTTGCCAACACCCGTCTTCGAAAAAGGCATCATTCACAACTTCACACACAATGAGTACAAAAATCCTAATTAAATACATGTTCTAGTTAACTGGAATTCTAACTAGTTATGTAAATTGGGTGGGATCATAATTGGATACCTTATTCTATTTTTTTAGAGGCACCTAATTATGTTTTTTGAACAAAAAATAGTTAATAAATATCTTTTCTTAAAATGAAGGTGTACATGCATCAAGGAAATAAGAAAGGTTCACCCACAAAAAGATATAAGAAAAATATTAGTTTAAATATACATGTCTCTAAAAAGATTATGAATAATTTAAATATATAATATGGTAGTTTTTGCGAAGAAGGTGAAAGTTCATGATTAGCAAAGCAAAAAAAAACATAATATGATAGAGTGTCAAGGGCAATCTCAGTATTATTATATGTCAAATGATGGATCGTTTAGCCAAAAATAAAGCCTAAAACCAACCCAGACATGCTACTACCATATATCAAGAGTTCAAACTGATAAAAAGTTGAACTAAGGGCAATTTCAGAAACATAATAAGTAAAAATCTAATAGGGTATTTTTGAAATTATAAAAAGTGACAGACCCAAAGATAAACTCTCTTTCTAGATACTACATTTTTTTTAAAATGGTAATGACTGAAACAGTTTAATACAAGTATACATATAGGCCTCATTCTTGGACAACTTTTAGGCATAGCCATTGACGGGTAGCATAACTGCCTCTGCCGATCTAATGTAAGTGCAACCTGAGTCTTTCCATTCGGTGTGAATTCAGATTGTTGCGTTAGCGAACCGGTTGTGTGTGAATATAGATTTGTTCCTAGATACTACATTTAGATATGTGCTCTTGAAATGTATATAGATCACATTGAATGATGTGATCATGCATATGGATGTATCATGTCCTTTGCATGGTGAGCAAACTTTTCTATTTATGTATATAAGAATACGTGAATAACCTTCAGATATCAGTTTGATTGTTGCATTGTTCTGTTGTGATAAATGGTGGCACAAGTATAGAGTAATATGTGGAAAAAATAGCTGCAAAATGAAAGTTTTTGCATGCTCCAGGTAATTTTCTGCCCATTTATTCTCCGCATAACCAAAAACTTGCTCATACTTGTATGCAGGAAATGTAATGTACATGAGAATGCACTAGGAGGAAAATAATTTATGACATATATTTGATGTGAAGATCAAAGAAACAAAGGCTGCTGTAGAGAATGCAACATAAACAAGATCCATGTATAAGGAAATTAATCTATTCATGTGTAAGGAAATGTGTGTGGGTGTGTGTGCGTGTTGCCATTTAAGAAATAAAATTAGTTGCCAAGTTAATGAAGATATCAAGATATTCCAGCATCACAGAGAAGAAGAAAGAAATTACTCTACTCAAAAAAAGAAGATGAAGACGATGAAGAAGGTGAAATATTGATATTATACAACACAAAATATCAGACAGCACAGAACAGTTGCCACTAGTTAATATACTGCGGCGCCATATGTATGGAACATTGGTGTAATACGCCTAATTCCAACATTCAGCTTAAAAAGTGGGTCCATAAGCCGATAAAATCCAACTCGGTTCTATGATGATCCACTTAGGCAATCTGGCAACCGACAGATGGGATCGATTGTTTCATGACAAACTTAATTGCAGGCAATGGAAAATTTATTCTCTAACCAGTGTTTTTTATGGATTTTGAGTTGAAAACATAGGAGGCAACGCCATGTACAAGCACAAATATATTCGAGTCTTCAGCAGACTCAAGAGGTAGACGTCGATAGGAAGATAATCAATACAGAAGATGCATGATAAAAAAAGCAAAAATAAATAGAAGATAACTATTGATGGTTTATATTGGGAAAATCCTGGTTTTGTTGAATCCAAGAAGACTTACTTTTATAAATTATTTGAGAACTCTACTCCCCAACAACCAACCCCCAGCCCGCCACCCACACGCGCACATGCACATGCATGCACGCACACGGCACACTGAAGAAAGGAGTGTATCCTTGGTTGGAATATCCTCATAGATAGAACACCAGATGACAGCCTACACCGATTCCCCAAATAAAGAATTCATGATGATTATATGGGGCATGACTTCAATTTGTACAGGGCTTGTTGATTTGCACATTCATGCATTACCTAACAAATTTACTATTATGAGGATCATGAAAAACATGAGAAACATAAACTCAATCTATGATGAAATTTCTAAAAACAGAAAGAAATGCCTGAGGGTGCCAAATGTGAAAAGTATGTTCATCCGCCACCGTTGTGAATTTTAAGGCCTTGGTTTTGAACAAATGCTGCAAAAGGAATAGAAAAATAGCCGCATACAGCTGTGGCATTGTACAGATTCAGGCAAGTAATGGGTAGGCATGCACTGATGCACAGGAAGAAAGGGAGACACACATGGTTCTACAATATACATAACAAAAAGCTCTACCATTTAGCTTAATATTAATTCTTAATATTTTCCAACCAATTTATGATGATGGAAAAATAGGGATGTCAATGAGCTGGATGTAGGAGAATGATTTATAGTTTCTTGAATTGTAAAAGGCTGATGTCAGCCCATAATGGGGTAAATCTCAGAGACCGAAGCCTTGCATATTTGCATGCCTTCTAAAGCACAATTAGATCTTTTCTAACTATGGAGGAGAAACATATCAAATAGTTCAACGTCCATAGCAAAGAAGAGCATTTAACTAAAATTGCATATATAAACATGTGGAACAGCTTAGGGATCATTGCCAAAAAGACTATTCAAGTGAATTATTGATATTTGCAAAGATTATTCAATTAGAACTTTTCTAACTATGGAGGAGAGACATATCAAATAGTTCAACGTCCATAGTAAAGAAGAGTATTTAACTAAAATTGCGCATAAAAAACATGTGGAACGACTTAGCAATCACTGTCAAAAAGACTATTCAAGAGAATTATTGATATTTGCAACGACCAGGACTATTCATCAAATGAATTATTGATACTTGCAACGACCAGGATTAATATCAAAGTAAAGAAATTCCTGAAAAGATTCCACATAAAATAAAGTGAAGAGTCATAAAATAAAGTGAAGAGCCAGGAGCTTACCTTGCAGTTCAACAAGTTATGTCTACATAGCAATGCAGCACCATTATTAAAACCGACCGAAATGAGGTTTTCTCCCGTGACTTCGTCACAAATTTTGTCCGTCCGTCTCTCTCTCTCTCTCTCTCTCTCTCTCTCTCTCTCTCTCTCTCTCTCTCTCTCTTCCCCCTCCTCCCGCTCCGCATCCCCCCTCTACCCCTTCTCCCCTCTACCCCTTCTCCCTCTCCGCCCTCCTCTCTCTCTCATCGTTGCGGTCGTCGTCGGTCGGTTTCATACCGTTTGACGACGGTATACCAGTTGGCGCCATGTGGGACATTGAAACCATATGCCCAGGCAAGTCTGAAGCTAGTTCTGAAGGCCCTCTTGCAGAGGCGGACCCACGTACAGTCAGCCCAGTGTGGGCGTCCTGCCCACATTAGATTTTATAAAATAATGGAATAGTACATGCGGTTTGTAACTTTTAGTATATAATCTCATCTTTTTAAATTAGTTTTACTAGTGTGAAGACACTTTTGAGCTCTATCTCAAATGGTAACTTATAACTCTAAGTTATTGGAGGTCACAAGTCCAAATCTTGGTGGTGCAACATTATTTTTTACCTTTTTTTCTCTCTTATCATGTTACATTTATGTCCACACTAAAAGTTTTATAACATTTATGCCGACACTGGAAAAACATCATGCGTCCGTCACTGCCCTCTTGAGAAGAAAAAAAATATCAAGAAAGCCTTTCAAAAGGTTGGCGTCTATATCAACACGAGTAAGCTCCTTGTCCATGTTTTGTGAAGCATTTGAAGTTCCCTGCGAGTAGAAAGCAGAAAAATTGAAGAGCAACCATTTGAACTTTTGAAATCCTAGACATTCAAACCACAGTTCAAATGCCACTAAGAGTTGTTGTTGGAGCTCTTGGAACAGTAGACATGTTGACAAAAAGTTTGAATATCTCAAGTCTTGGTTAGCGTGACTCTCTCAGGCCATTTTAGTTAGAGAACCGTATACTGCAATTTGAAACATCTCAATGAAATGTTATTTTTAAATATTTAATGTTCTTGTCATCGTGATAATTGGAAACTAATTACCAATGTCAGAGATGTACAACCTTCAACATTTGCACGTTGGACTCCTTAAAAGCATGAAGTGACAAGAAGAATCCAATTATCACAGAAACTAAATCTCACCAGTCTCAAGATTAAAAAGCTTGTCGACGGACCACTTCTCAGCTCTCATGTAAAATGACCCAACTATGACTGTCTTTATCTCCATTCAGGTTCATCAAGAGGTCATCTCTCTCTTAAATAACAGCCATCATAGCATGTTTCTAATATTACTTTGCTAGAGTGTGTGATTATTTATGATTGCAACCTACGAATATCTAATGAATTTACTCCTTTGTTAGAATTGATTTATAACCTTACACAAACATGGTTTGTATTGTTCGTGTTGATTTGAGATACATGCTCATGGGCCGAATTGTTGAATCTGGGTTGCTTGGAAATACAACAAAGCTGTTACGCATGTATGATGCTCAAGTTATTATTTGGTTATGTTGGTGAGGACAATGATTGTATACACTTCACTTACATTTTGATGAACGATATTGGTATACCAATGAAATTGAGTAAGCCATGTTGTATCATGGAAGTCGTCTGGGTGAAGACGAGTTGGTTGTGCAGCATTTTGGCCAAATATTCTTAGCCGCACGGGAAAACACGGTGGTTACCACATGTCAACCATGCGGTAAAGTGTTAACCCATTGAGCCGTGATCTTGTCTAATATCTTATATGTACAAATCATTGTTAATTGTCTTATTCTTATAGTCTAGTTGATTTCCCGCATACTAGCTCATGAATTATGAAAAATTTTAATTATTTATTATTAATAATACTTCATTTTATTGTTTTAAAAATGTAAACTGCTTAGTGTAATTCTCTACTTACTTGGCGGTAGCTCATCCCATTACTTACAACCTTTACAAATCAGTTTGACTCGAGCATGGGGAAACCCACTTCAAAAACTTTGTGATCAAATTCTAAAGTTAGAGATCAAGTTTAGAGTCAGCTTTAATAGTAGTAGTAATGGTTAAGTGTGTACATTATATTAGCATGAGTGTTGCGTAACACTTAATGAATAAATGTGTAATATTTAAATATCTGAATGCAAACTTTGTGTATGTAATCTTACTTGATAAGTTATTGTTTATGAATATAATATATTGTGTCTATCGGATGAGCAAGTTAGGCCTTGCAATTTACTCTCACTAAACGAAGGACTACGACTGATTATACAACTCCAATTCCTAATATTGGTTTTAGGGCTTTACAAAAACAAAGAATAAAAGTCAGGAAATTGACATGCTTAAAATTTGTCATGGAGTGTAAGAGGGCACTAGTCATCTTGGGACCTTAATAAGAGAGAATAATTCTCGCATTTTTTATAATCACAAAATACCTATCATAGGCTCTAAAGATATTTATGAAAATCCCAAGGAAGAAGATTGCTTACTCAACCTCACCATTTATCACAAGAAGAATATTGTTCACTCTCTCAAATCTTAAGCTTTTCAATCTCGAGCATCTGCTTAAGCTTAGAGAGGAAAGATTTAATCTAACATACTTGTTTCTGACAAGGGCATCAAAACTTGGTTTAAAATCTCAGCATCGTGGGTTTTAGTATCGGTGTTGTCAACATCGATCAATTTCACAGGGTTGATACTGTATCAGGTATCTCAATACCCGACAAGATATTGCCGATTAATCAGAATCGGTCAATATTTGAAACCATGATTAAAGTAATTCATTATGGAATCTCAAGCATACATACAAGTGGTTAAGGTGTGAACTGTGAAATAGCTACATCGTTAGTTCCACACCATACAAGATGTGTAGACAAGTCATATCTAGACAAATAAAGACTACGGGAAAGAAAAGGACAGCGAAAATAATGTTTCATACCTTTTTTGAGAAAACATGGCCATTTATCATCAAGTGTGCATTGATACTCTTTTGAACCTAGTTAAGGTATTGCAAAACTCCATTGCCCTACAACCTGTTCAAGAAAGCATCCCAAGTAACCCCAAAAGCCCTCCCCCAATGAATCCCATTTGCTCTCCTTATCCATCATCACAAACCGCACACACTTTTCATCCCCAACTCAGCCGAACGTAAAACAACATTCCACACATCCCTCCTAGCAGGCATTGGATAGCATTTTGGCACTACACAATCTGCTTCACCAGCTGCCCTTGCATCACCTTCTACATCACCAGTGAAGTAGGAAACTATTTCCAACCTCTCTTCCACCTTTGCCACTCTATATAGAACTCTGACTTTTTATGCATGCTTCGCTAAAACAACGTCCCTATCATAAATGCCTTCCCCATTACAGATATCAAGCAAGGCCCATCCTTTAAAACTTGGACCACTGGAAAAAGAATCCATGTAGTTGGTGGGGAGAGGAGAGAAGGATGGATGTAAGTTATGAAGGTGGAGAGCATGAAAAACCGTGCCTCTAGGGGTTTGAAGAATGTGGCAAGGAAACTTAACAAATTAGTTGAAGGGTATGAATCCTGTAAACACCAGATTACCAACAGAATGGATATAAATTACTCATACATGCAGTCAAGTATCCCGTTGAGGTCCTCTTCACGCCTAATGGATGCCTTCTGCAGCCTCATTTTCTCAACCTCCCTCTCAAGAAAATCTAATATTGTGTCAGTTACATGATTTGGCGAGCAGCCAGCAGCCAACATTCTCCTCAAAAACTTGTAAGCTTCATTGATTTGTCCTGCCTTTGCATGGACCTCTATAAGTGTATTGTAAGTAACCACATCAGGATTAATTCCACTCTTTACCATCTGTTCGAACAGTTGATTCACTTCATCCAGCTTTCCAGCTTTACCCAGAGCATGAATTGAAGTATTATACATCACAATATCAAGATATCCTCCCTTCTTCAGCATCAGATCAAGAACCATTCTCCCAAGGTCAGCCTTACCCATTTTCCCCAATCCTTGGATTATCAAATTGTAGGTTGCAACATCAGCTGGACAAAAATTTCCTCCCATCTCCTGAAGAACCCCCCAGGCCTCTTTCAAATACCCCTTCTTGAGAAAGGAGCTCAGCAAAGAATTGTAAGTATAGCTCACTGGTTCCCTCCCAAACGAATTGAATATCTCAAACAACTTGCAAGCAATGCTCAGCTTCCCTTTAGCTAGAAAGATGGACAAGTATGTATTGATCATATCAACATCAAAGGACTTCATTCCCTTCTCTTGCACCCTTTGTCCTTTGCTCACCGAAAACATTCGTGAATCATCAAAAGACTCAAATTTGTTAGCAAGTTGATCCAAGTACGGAGATGATGACCACTCGTCTTTCATTTCCGTGTCGGCTAGAAGTTTGTCGTCATCTTTTCCAGGTGATGGATCAACCCAACTCAGGATATCACCCAGATTACCCACTGAAGGGAAGAGCGGTGTGTAGTCCTTTCCTTTGTCCTGTGGACTTCGCAGTGAAGCATATAATTCGTCCTTCCACCGAAGAACGTTTGGCAACAGAGTGGTATCTCTCACATGCTTCACTAGTCTATCAGCCGAATCCCATCTCCCATTCTTGTGCAGTCCTATGAGAAGAGATGATATAGTAACCAAATCTACAACAAACCCTCTCTCCTCCATCTCCTTCACCAAGTGTAGAGCTTCTGCCATCCGATCCTCTCTACACAGATGAGAAATTACAATGCTATAGCTAATAGAATCCAAAAGCTGTCCTTTTTTCTTCAACCCACAAAACAGAGCAAAACCAGCAGCAGGTCGGCCATTTCGAAACAACCCATCAATAAAGATGTTAAAGGAGTAACTAGAGGCCCGAATTCCATCCGAAACCATCTTTTCAAAGAGCTGGCAAGCTTCACTCAGCTTCCTAACCTTGAGAAACCCATTCAAAAGATTATTATAAACCACAGTATCAGCCCGGACATTATTATACTCCATTTCCCTAAACACCCGCCTAGCTTCTTCCATCAGATACGTCTTGCAGCACCCCTGGATCAGCGTCTGGTACGTGAACCGGTCAGGTTCGTGCCCGGACCCCTTCATCTCCTCATAAACCTTCAACGCATCGCGAACCCTCCCATTGGAGCACAGCGCCTTGAGCACCGAATTGTAAGTGCAGACATCTGGCAACACCGACGACTTCATCTCCCTAAAAAGGCCGAGAGCAACGTCCAGCAACCCCCAGCACCCGAACGCGTGGATTAGTATATTATAGCTCTGACGATCGAATTGGAAATTTCTCTGGGACAATTCGTCGAACATGTTGCGGAACTCATCCCGCATGTCGGCCTCGTGAAGAGCGACAAGCAACGCGTTGCTGGTGGCGACGTCGGGGCTGTGGTGCGCTGAGGAGAGGAGCTTTCGGAAGATGGAGAAGGCGAGTGGGAGCTGGGATTTTCGGAGGAGGGCGAGGACGACGGAGCGGTAGATTGGGGGGTGAGGAGGGCGGAGGCGGAGTGCTGCTGGGCGAGGTCGAGGGCAGCGAGGGCGTCGTCGAAGCGGGAGCGACGGATGAGGGAGGCGACGACAGAGGCGAAGGTGCTGGGGTCGAGCGGGGAGAGGGGGAGGGGGAGGGCGAGGCGGAGGGCGGGGAGGAGGTGGTCGAGGGCGTTGGAGCGGGCGAGGGAGCGGAGGAGGACGGAGGGGGCGGTGGAGGGGAGGGAGGAGGAGGAGTGAAGGAAAAGGGAGAGCTTGGCAGAAGGGGCGAGGGAGGGTAGGCGGAGGAGGTGGAGGAGGACGGCCGGGGGAAGGGGGGAGGGGAGGGAGGAGAGGTCGACGGGGGCGGAGGAGGAGGAGGAGGAGAGAGATTTGGAGAGGGAGGCGGAGAGGAGGAGATCGCCGAGGGCGGCGGCGGCGGAGGAGGAGGAGGAGGAGGAGAACGGGGAGGAGAGGAGAAAAGTGAAGGCTTTAGCATGGCGCATAGAGAGGCCAGAATCAACGCCCGTTCGCGACCAAAGTCTGAACTTATAGGGCTGAGTTTAGCTCTCACCGGACATATTTAGTTATAGACCCTTTTTTGACTTGCAAATGAACTCTCCGAGTGCGGATATTGACACCTAAACAGATTAAAGCACCCATCACGCAAGACACTCCTCGAAATTCCTATTCTATTTCTACTATCATCGCCCTCTCCCTCCCCCAACCCTGAGTCTCTCTCCCTCTCTCACACTCGCCCGTCATCCGTCTCCTCACCCGCACCCATCGCTATGCCCTTCAGTCTGGGGTTTGGCTCTCGGTGTCAATCTCACCCTTCTGCAGACTTGTGAACATCTGTAAGACCCTGTTCTCCGAATACATATCCAGATACGTGCCCCAGTTTTCGCTCATATTATTCTTTTTCCCGCATTTTGTTTGGTATTTGGCACGTGTACTGTGAGCCCGAGCATAATCCATGACCTGGAATTGAGCGAGCCCGAGCCTTGAATCCTGAGTCAGGCTCGATTTATTATTATTATGTATTATTTTATTTTTTTTCTATTTTTCTCTTTTCTTTTCCTTCTTTTCCTTTTTCCTTTTTTCCCTTTATTTTCTTTCTTTCTTTTCCTTCCTTCTTCTCTTCCCCACTGGCTCCTTCACGTGGCCGAGCCACCCCTCTCCATCACCTGCCAACATCTCTCCCCCTCTCCAATCACTCTATCTCTCTCTTTCTCTCTTTAATCTCTCTCTCTCTCTAATATATTTGTCACTATCTCCCTCTCTTCTAATCCCTCTCCCCTCCTCCTTGGTTAGCCAACCACCTCAGCGTCGCCGCCCCCTCAACCACCACCTTTAGCCAGCCAGCTCTGGCCAAGTTTTCCCTTCTGCTCCACTCTCTCTCACTTCCATCTCCCCCTACATCATCACCACCACCACCACCACCTTCATCATCTTCTTCACCACCACAATCGCCCACTCCATCTCCTCTTCCACACCCTCTCTCTCATCGGTCGCCCTCCTCCTCCTCTAGTCAGCTACCCGCGCAACCACCACCAACATTATCATCCTTAACATCATCTCCACCTCCATCTCTTCCACTGACAAACACCACCAACCTCCATCATCACCACCACCAACATTATCATCCTTGACACCATCTCCTCTGGTTCTCCTTCCCTCTCCTCTCTTTCCCTCTCTCTCATGTGGTCTCTCTAGATCTGGTTCTCTCTCTCCTCTGGTCTCTCTCACTCATTCACACATTCTCTCTCTCTCTATGGTCTGTTCCTCTCATCTCTCTACTCTTTCTCTCTATCTCATTCACTCTCCCTCTTACTTTCTCTCTCTCCTCGCGTGTGTTACGTGCTAACGCCATCGGCATTCCCCCAGAGTCCACCGTCGCGCCCGAGCCATCGTTAGACCAGTACTCTATTTTTTTATTATGAGTACTCTTTTGTGTGGACCTGTACTGTATATGCAACATTTGTATCCGTGTGGGTGATGGTTGTATTGTGTTATGTGTGGAATTGTATTTGTATAGAGGATGTTTGTATTTGCTTAGGCAAGTTATTGTAATTGCATTGGCGATGTATGTTGGACTCTATATGGGGAACGTTTGTAATCGTATAGGCGATATATATGTGATCGCATAGGCGATATATATATGCATGTGTTTGTATTAACGTTTATACAGGTACTCTTGTCCACTCCTCGCAAGTGTTAGCCTTCGGGCTTTTTCAAGTCTTCGGGCTATACATCAGCCTTCAAGGCTTAGCCTTCGAACTTTTTTTACAGTCTTCGGACATGAACCCTCTGGGTTTCTCATGCTCTACTGGTAGGCGAGCCTAGCATGCAGCACTTTATTGCTAGCTTCATCCGAGTGTAGTTACGCTGTGAGCATGACTTCGCCACAGGCGTTAGCATAGTGTTCATATGCTTGCTTCACCGTGTGCAGTTAGCGGTGCCGCTAGCGATAACCTCGCCGAGTGTGATAATGTCTAGTGCTATACGCTAGTTTCGCTCCAACCTTGCTTATCTCCGCTTGGTTGTTTAATAAGTATTATAATTCCGCTAGGTTGTTTAATAACTATTATTATTATTATTTATATTATGGTTGTGAAGAGTTTGAAATATTTACTTATATTTCTTTCTTGTATCTATATTGCTTTCTTGTTTCATGTTACCAGATTGGTTTATCACCTGACATGTTATTTACTTGATACTTGGCATGCCTGATTCATGATTATCACTTTTACGAAGATTTGATATTACTATTCTATATATATATTTATCTAGAGATCATGTACTCATATATCTCATGTACTTCTGTATCCTGAACTCCTTTATCCTGTACTCATGTTACAAGATCTTGCTAATTCCCGTAAATTGACAATCATGGATATAATAATATAAAATATAAAATATAATAAAATAGCCAATCTACATTAGGGATGGGAAAAAGTGATGGATACCGGTATAATAAAATATCTAACAAATTTAACCAAGGAGATGTTCCTTAAGGGAGCTAAATGGAAGGAAATGATTCACGTAACACTCCCACGACCTTGGAAGTGAAGGCTTTGTTGTAGTTGTTGTGGTTTTGCACTTATGTCTTTCATTATAACAATATGTGATTTGTGGAGTGTGTGACATTTTTCTTCGTAAGTGTAAGATACCACTAGGTGAAGTTCTTATTTATAAATGGCCAACACACATGACATAAAGTATGATTTTGGCCGTTTTATCTGTTTGGATCTTGGAAACTAGTTTCTTTTGAAAGAACTTCTTTGGAGGTCTTGGGATCGAAATGTTAGTGATGACTTGAGTAAAATCTTGTAGCATGTTGAATTATAGAAGTTAGTAGATATTTTTCATTTCACTGTTAAAAAGACTTAGCACTAGAGTATCAAAGAGTTGGCCTATTTGCAACACCCCTCTCCCTTCCAAGTGGAGAGGTTCCAAGTGCAAATTTCATAGTCGTCAAACCGGTGATGCATGTAACTTGGATAAAAGGTGATGGGCATTGCATGATAGCACGCTCACTATAAATACACGATCAAAGAAGTGTCGAAGCAAGTAAGAGATGCTTTGAGTCGAAGCGCTACACGTGACAGCATCGAAGGGAATATGAACTTTCTAATGCAGAGTATTTTTCAAAGTCTTATCAAGAACTTGCTTGAGAAATTTGTCTGAACATGCAGCACTTACAAAATAGAGATTCAAAAAAAAAAAAAAAAAAAAATCATATCCAACGAAGTATAAATATTTTGTGTACTAATTATTAATATTTTATTATAAGTTTGCAGGAACCTATTTGTAATAATGAAATTCAGTCTTTTGAGAATTTTAATTCATTTGCGAAGAAAAAAAGATAATATTTTTTTTCATATTTACCGTATTCATAGTATAACATACGATTTTAAGTAGTGATAATTGATACTCTTGTATTTGATTGCGTCACAGATTTAGATGTCGCGGTTGATCTTTTTCTGGCAACTGCTCCTTCGTCGTCGTCAATCTTGATCGGATTGTTCCCACTGCTTCACAGTATACTAGTCAAAACTGACCGAAGAGAGGTTTATTTCCGTAGCTCATATAAAAATTTTATCCGTCCGTTCATCTGTCCGAATTCATCTGTGCACGAGATAACAGTATCGACCCTTCCTCTTTCTTTTTCTCTCAGCTCCCATAACTTCTTCATAAAAATTGTCAGTCTATCCGTCTGCCATCACCAATGCCAGAGAGAGAGAGAGCGCCGCTCAGTCCCCTCGTCGCCGCTCACTCCCCTCGCCGTCGCCCTCCCTTTTGCTCAGCGCTCTCCGCTTCCTTCTTATTCTCTCATCTTTCTTTCTACTCGTTCTTTCTTCTTGCTCCTCTTCCTCTTTCTCTTCTTCTTCCTCCAGTAAATCCCCAATCTTGTTCTGCACCGCACCTGCCTCCACTGAGAGCGGTGTCCATCACCACTGTGTGGTATGCTAGTTATACGAAATACAACGTGCAAGGGGGCCCAACGGGTCGGTTATTTCTAGAGCCATCTTGCGCGGGTACCTTCTACAGCTCCTCAGGTAGTCAAGTCCCTCACTCTAGCCCCAAAAGGGCCAACAAAACCGTTCAAAATCGCAGGCGCCTTCATCATCATCATCATCAACAATCCGAGCCCAAGAATCGAAACCAACGCCACCATGAACTCCGCCGGCGCCTCCTCCTCCTCGCCGTTCCCCGCCCACAGCCTTCGCACCCCTGATGACACCGTCTTCTACTTCCTCTACCCCGACGACGCCGACAACTCCTCCCTAACCTCCCTCCACGCTCTCCACCTCCACATCCTCACCACAATCCTCCCCTCTTTCGTCCCCAGAGACTACATCTGGCAGCACGAGCCCTTCCACCTGTCCCCAGCCCTCACCCCCACCCCCCACCTACGCGGCGCCACCCGCTTCGGTGATAACCTCGACGACGAGTGGCTCGTCGCTGCCCTTCTCTTCCACATCTCTCGCCTCCTCCCCTCCCTCTCCGTCCAGATCCACGACTCCGACGGCGACTTCCTCCTCATCGAGGCCGCCCTCCACCTCCCCCGTTGGCTCCGCCCTGACAACAGCCGCAACCGCGTCTTTATCCGCGGCGGCCGCCTCCACATCATCCCCACGCGCCAATTTCCCCAAGACCTAACCCTAGAGTCCGCCCTCAGGATCCTCAAGTCCGGCGAGGTCGACACCCGTGCCTCGGACTCCGTGCAGGCCGCCCTTGAGAAGAAGATCGCCGGGTATCCCGAGAGAGCCGTGAAGAACATGCACCGGGTTAGGGTTCGGGTTCCGCTACCGGTGGCACAGGTGCTAAAGCACGAGCCTTGCTTAATATCGCTGGCGGTGGAGGGGTTTTACGATCGGGATGTGGACTCAATGAAGCACGCTGCAAAAATGGAGAAGTTCTTGAGGAGCGGAGAGGACTGTAGAGAGGTGGAGATGGTTACGGTTTTGGTCACAATGTCGAGAGCGATGTACGGCCAGTTGGTGCAGCAAAATTTTCAGGCGCCAAAGTGTTATCCGATGCCGGCGAGGAGTGAGGTGGGGAGCACGGGGTACATGGAGGCGGAGATTGGGATGAAGATCACGTGTGGGTTCGAGATGATGTATCAGGAGAGGAAGAGGGTTGGGGAGCAAGGGAAAGGGGGGACTTGGGAGGCTTTGTGAAGAGTTTGGAGAGTAGTGGGGTTTTTCAGGGGCTATTGCCAGGGTCAAAGGAGTATCAGAGGATAATGGATAATGCCATGGAGTATTACAAGAACAGTTCTCTCTTCTCTCGCACAAGGTATTGGATTTTTTTTTTTTTAAAAAATCATCTCATTCTGTTTTATGTAGATTTAAATTTCAGTAAAGCATCAATTATCTAACTCCCTTGTTAGCAACTATTGCATTGTTAGTATTGTTGGGAACTCTCTATTTGGAAGATATTCAAGAATGAAGCTTCAGGATATTAAGGAGTGCCCAGTCTGCTCCTTTGAGGTTCTCCAAAGCCTCTTTAGAGACTATTAGAGGTTACTTTATGATAAAGAGTACTACTATTTATTATCAATTTTCAAGCACGTATAATTCTTCTTAGGTGATCCAGTGCCCCTTCCATTAAATTTACAAAATTTAAGCACGTCTTTCCAGCTTTTGTTTCTCCAACTTTGCGTATATGTGTTCATCAATTATCTAATTTCTCTCATCTAGTTTAAATTTTTATCAAACAACTCTTAAGGCATTCGCTTTACTGAGATATAATAGGACTCGCCAACATTCAATGTTTAGATTACATTGTGTGTTCTAAAGAAGTTCCATAGGGGAGCATCACGTTGTGCACTTTCCATCATGCACAACATAACAAGGAAATCCACTGTATTTTGTATTTCACGCCTAATACGTCTTCTGGCACCACTCTCTTCCTTAACAATGTTTAAACAAGGCAAGTCTAAGTGTATACATTTTGGAGCAGCCATCAAAAGTGATTTTGGTCCTGGACTGTCACCATAGTTAAGAATCAATGACGGACCTCACAGACAGATTTTTGTACGATTTCCTATACCATGGCTCCCTCACACTACCACTGAATTTGTGATTTGTTTCTAGTTGGACCTTTGTCTATATGATACATCAGAGATGAATGCAATTTCTTATAGCAAATCTTGTCTGCTCTGCATGTCTATTATCCTACAAGGGTTTTATGGCGAGCTCCTCTCTGATCTATAAGTTCATTGGCCTGAGATATGATAATAACTCAAAAGGGTTAATACCTTGGCGTGCAGGTTGACATCAAGTGATAAAGTTCTATTTAGTTTTCTGCAAAGCCTTGTAGAGTTGTTTGTTGGACCTCACCCCATTTGATGGGAAAGATGACTTAGATGGTCGTTGTGGTGGTGGTGATGATATTTTCGGCATCCAATTGCTATGTCCAAAGGAAGAACATTTACTGATCAGTTGAAGATGAACCAATGTACAGTGCGATGCTCTCATTTGAAACATCTTTACTATCCCATCTCATTTTGGGTTGCTACCAATCAATATAATGTTAAATCATTATTTACTAATGCTACCAGTGAGGGATTAAGTCGACATTGAGGGAAGAAAAAAGAGAAACGGAGGAATTACCTTTGTGATTGATTCTCAGGCTCTCAGCAAGTTCTTACACCTTTCTCAGTGAATACTGGTTTAATCAGGTTCAGGGTGAGGAGTGAACACTGGTTTAATCAGGTTCAGGATGAGGATTTGGAGGCTTGTGAGTTAGAAATAGGGGTTTAGGGATTGCTGTGTTCCCATCAATAAGCAGAGGGAGAACTGGGAGGGAGAACTAATCATGAGAATATGTTCATATATCTGTTTCTATCAGCAAATTGTCCTAAGGGTTGGATCTGATCTTTTGGCTATACTCATTTCAAATCCTGTAATTTGTAACTGACCTAAAAGACCTTTCTAATTGGATTTGGACATCCATTATTTTTTGAGTTGATTTGTTGTAAGAAGATACAAATATTATATTGTAAGATACACAAAACTTTAGCCTAAGATAAATTGACCCAATATATACAAAATAAGATGCACAGCAATACCATGGATATCATATCATATCGTAAGATGCATATCACATATTGTAATATATTGACATTATTGATCCACAAAAAAGTGATCTTTTGGCGGACAACTTCTAGTAAGCTGATAGTATCATTGATTTTACTACTTGGGGCAAAATTAGGGGAAAGTGGCCACTTTTCTCTTTTTACTTTCTTGAGCGGAATAATATTTAACAATAGAGTTTTCTTACATGATTATGTGGATAGTAGACGTACATCATTTAAGCTCTCTTTTACATTCTCATCAATACTTGCTTCTATAAACTGTTAAATACAAAATTTTCGATCTATTTCTTTAACTGAGACTTATGTTACTCTTCATTTAGTCGTTATCATCGGTTTCAGACTTTTGACTACTATGTACATTTTTCCGTTTCTTTTGGCAACTTACTAATTATTAATTTATTACTTTTCAATTGAATTTGGCAATATATTTTAAAACTCTACATTGCAGCTGTTTGTATTGTTTTTTTCTTTGCCATAATCTCATGTCTATCATTCCTACTAGGAAATTTAAAAAAAAAAAAAAAAATCTTTCTGTTATTTTCATTGATGATTTTGTTTCTCTGCTGTAGGGACATGATGAATGCTCCTTTGAGACGAATAGATGACGTTCTTGCTTTACAACACTCCGCTAATGATTTCAGTTGTAGTGAACTCCCTCCTTCCGATGATGATTCCTGGCTCTATAATGGGGAAGATGACTTGAATGCAGCAATTGAAGAAAGACAAAAGGAAATGGAACTTTATGAGATTAAGCACAGAAACCGAAAATCAGAGAAGCAGAAGCTCAATAATGGTGACTCTAGTATGCAGTCAGATGATTTCATTTTCAAGGATGTTGCAGAAGGTATGCAAGCATTCATCCAGAAACTTTCAAGCTTTGAGGGCGCTGAGGTTCCTCAAAACAGGTATTTCAAATAACTAGTTCCATACTGCTAAGTTCTGAGATTTCATTGTAATTTGTTATCTGTTCATCCTGTAGAAAATATGGACCTGTATGAAGTGCTGCCCAGATATTGTGCTGCTATTGTGCAGACCATGACTGGACAATCCACTTCATAATGTTCCATATATTGTCTTTATTTCCTTTTTCATTTCTGAACCAGCAACTAACTAAATGTTTGAGCTTATGATGTTTATGAGAACCGATTTATTTCTTTTTGCATATTTTGTGAATTTGTTGCGTCGTTATATCATGGATCAAAGTATCGGCCATTCCCGTTCCGACTCGGCCGAGTCGGAACCGGAACGGCGGCGACCGATACGAGAACGTTTTCCGATCCAACATTTTTCACCCTTTTATCGCGACTCGGGAAAATCCGAGTCGACTCGGCCATATCGGCTGAGTCAACAATGGAATTGACTGACTCATACGAATTGGCCGAGTCGACTCGGATTTTTTTCCGAGTCAAAACTCGTGACGAATTTGATAGAAAAAAACTTATCAGATCCTCGCCGCCCGCCGTCGTCTCCCTCGCTGTCGTCCCGACCTCGTCGTCGCCTCCTGCTCGTTGCCTACTCCTCCCTCTGCCGCCTCTCTTTCCCTCCCTCTCTCTGTCTCTGTCTCTCCCTCTGCCGCCTCTCTCTCTCTCTTCCCTCTCCCGCGAGAGAGAGGAGAGAGAGAGGCGGCAAAGACAGAGACAGAGGGGGAGAGGGAGGCGGCAGAGGGAGAGACAGAGGCAAGGGGGAGAGAGAGGCGGGAGAGGGAAGGGGAAAGAGAGAGAAAGATCGGGAGAGGGGGAGAGAGTGGAGAGGAGAGAGAAAAATATGAGGAGAGATTAGGAAAATGAGGGGAGAGAGATGAGGGAAAAGAGCAGTGGGTTTAGCCCGGGGAAAGAAAAGAAAGAAAGAAAAAAGAAAAGGAGAAAGAAAGATTGAAAAATAATAAAATAATAGTATATTCCGCAAATTTAAACTAATTCAGAGAAATCTCCAAAAATCCTCAAAAGTAGAAAATATCATCCTGAGGAATAATGTGAAGTCAAATTCAAGAAATTCAGTCTCGTTTGCAAATTAAAATTCTGAAATCGATCGGCGGTACCGGTCGCCACCGATTTTAGGAAATTTGCAAGCTAAATCAGAAAATTTTTAGAAAATTGTGAAAATCTAAAATATTAAAAATAACATTTAAAACTGAAACAAGCCAAATCTGAATCGTGATTTTGGACGTGTGATACATATTCCAGGAACTGGGTGTTACGCACCAATTATCCCTCAAAACAAATTTGTTTTGGACATATGATACATGAATTTTGATGTCTACATTTTTTAAGGATTTGTCATAATTTTTTCAGAATTTTTTGAGCTCTCTATGTAATGTTTTGCGCGTATCGCCCGAGTTCGTGACGCGACGCTGAAACCGATATGGAACGGTGCCCTCCGAGTCGGCGGCCGAGACTGCGACTTTGAACCATACCTTATATCCACCACCACCAATAACAACCAATCCACACACGCACAGGTAGAGTAGAATCACAACAAAGATTTTATCCCATGTCTTTTAGGGCTGATCATTTTTCTCCCTACAGCTCATTTAAGGTTTGAGGAGTAAATGTTAATTAAATTATTAGGAATGATAGTACAAATATTGAATAAAATAATAAGTACATTATTGATCGTGAAATTTGCTAACCTCAGGAAAGTTCAAATACATTAGCTTAAGTGAGGTAATAGTTACTTCTGTTAGTGGAAGTGGTTCTATTTGATAATTTTATTACCAGAAACGCCTGAAATTGGAATAGTTTACCATCCTTTCAAATGAAAAACTACGTCTAATTCAGTACTTATGAATATGATGGATTTGCTTTTTGAGATAAAATGAATACAATAGATATGATGTTATCTCTGATGAAATAAAGATAGTATTATAAGGAAATTCGGGGAAAAAGTTGCAATGCATATTATACCATATGAATATTATATGATTTAATGGTGGCGATGAGTATATGATTATCCTTTACGAGTTGCCAGACACAATCAACGGTTTGACATCTAGTAACCTGTTTCTCCTCCATCACATATGTTTACATCATACTCATATAAAGTTGACCAGAAATAGACCCTTTGATGGAAAAAAAATATTAAATTATGTTTCTAACCTATAATCGGCTTGAATTCTTTCAATTGAACATCATTTACAAAGATATGGACAGTGTTGGTATTAATTTTGAAATTTGAATGTGTGATGAAGTTGGTTGCCCATATTGTTTTGAAGTGTGCCACTGGCCCAGCAGAACTTGAAGAGCCACGTGTGTGATTAACTCTCCCCTTGTTCTTATTTTGAACTCCTCCAGCCATAACATATTCTCTTTCTATTAATAAAAAACAGCCAAACTAAGGAGCACATATCTAAATGGTGAACCCATTTGACAACCAATGTATTACTAGATTATGAAACTTATACATTATAGAATTCCATCAAAATGGGATCAGTTACAAGGTATAAATTTATCTCTAGAAGGCTTCAATGAGGAACTGAATATAGTGGTTGCTCTTCGACCTTACATCAATCTTTATGATATCTGTTATCAAATGTTTATGGGTTAATTCCATGAAGGCAAACCTATTAGATTAAACATAATGCAAACTGTCATATCTTCAAGGATTGAGAAAAATTAGAATAAGAATGATAGTAAGGGAAGCGGAGTAGGAGACGAGAACATCTATAGAGCTGAGTTAATTAGTGAAGATTTGCCTCCTCTCTTTAGAGAGCAGGGGAGCAGAGCAGAATTTCCACCTTTGTAGTTTGTACTTACAGTCATATGTCTTAACTTGCTGTTCAGTGTTCCAATGAAAACTTTTAAACATACATTTGACTGATAGTTAGACCTTGTTTTTTCCGTTGCATGTTTTTCTCTCTTTGGTTGTTCGGGCTATCAGACACTTTCTTCTTCTTAAATCAAATCAGTGTTTTTTATTTTGTTGCATTGCACTTATGTTCCACAGCTAACTCTTTCTTTTCATCTGTTTCAAAGGAACTCAAATGAAGTGGAACTTGATGTTGATCGATTTATTAAAGATATGGAATCAGTGGTTGGGCCTGTTTGGCATAAGAAGGCCGTTCATGATGCTGATTTTGATGAAGGTTCTACCTCATCGTTAGAGATGGATTTTGGTATGTTCTGCTTCCTTTTTTCATGATTAATTTAGTATATACGCATGGTTTCATGCACCAATGTCTTGATGTTATTAACCTTGGATATTGTTTACAGCCAACATGGCTACATTAAGCATCCTGCCTCTTTATTATGCAAATTGATGCTATTTCAATCTTTATGTTAGATTGTCAGCTTGGGGAAGGCCTCTGTTAGGCACAACAGTTAACCTTTATCTTTGAGTTTTATGGATTAATAAAGTTTCACGTATACCGCTATCAATGGGCCATGACGTGGTGATGCATATGATTTTTATCAAGTTTGTTGTAGACGCATGTTGTTTTTAGTATACATTTCTAAATTAACTAATACCTTTTGATTTCTTGGGTTATCAATGAAAACATTATTTCTGAAGGTCTTATTCCAATTTGCGTTATTCTGAAGCTTTTCTGCATTTCATTATGGATGATGTACAATGATTTTTGCAGATGAAACAGAGGGTGGAAGTGATACTGCTGAACCATGTGGAGGTGATGAAAACGGGGACACTTTTATGGAGTCCTATTCTGATGCTCTGAATAAGGAGCTAAATGCA
This sequence comes from Agave tequilana, assembly GCA_038442645.1. Classification (NCBI taxonomy): domain Eukaryota; kingdom Viridiplantae; phylum Streptophyta; class Magnoliopsida; order Asparagales; family Asparagaceae; genus Agave; species Agave tequilana. Next base: position 111,859 of record JAVJIF010014553.1, on the reverse strand, counting down.
ACTACCCTTAAAAAAAGTTTCATTCGTGCCTCTCAACAGCCCAGCAATGGTGAAGAGGTGGGCATCTTTATATTTTGTGCTAGAAAGATATCTTTTAACCCACCACATCTTTACGCTTCTTAACTGTTAACTTTGCATGTCAAGTCCCTAGAAATAGCAGATTATTTTGTTTGTGTGCTGCAATGAGAACTATATTGTATTATTTGTTTTAATACATGTCGTTTATAGTTTTGCATTGCAATTTTATAGAATTAGATAATGTTGTCTGCCATAGAATGTTGGCTGTTGCATTATAATTGTTGAGGTGAAGAAGATGAAGAGAATTCCATATATCCTCAGTTAGGGTGTAGTTGTTTACTTATAAAAAAAAGAAATACTCGTTCTAATAGGACTAAGAGAATACACAATGTCCTACTTGGAGTAGAAGAATTCAAAATAAAGAAAAAAAATCTTATTTCTACTATAACAAAAAATCTTATTTCTACTGTAATACTCCCCCTAAAAGTGGAGCATAGATAGCAATCATGTCCAGGTTGCTACACAAAATTGAAAAACTTTCTAGATAAGACTTTATTGAAGATATCTTCAAGTCAACAACTCGATGTGACGAACGAAGTGATTATTCGATGTGTCATCACCATGTCTTAGTAAAGTGACAGATGACTTCAATACGCTTCGTTCGCTCATGAAGAACAAGATTATTGGCAATATACAAACATGCTTGACTATTATAATACATTACCATTGGTTTGTTGTAGATGATGTCTATTTCAAAGAGAAGAGATTGAATCCACATTAATTTACAAGCTGTATGAGCCATGACTCTATACTCAGTCTCAGCACTGGATCGAGTAACATTTTATTTTTTACATCACCATGTCATCAAATTGCTTCCAAGAAAAGTGCAATAACCAGAAATAGAACGACAATTAATAGGATTACCTGCCAATCAACATCAGAATTCGCAATATCCAAATGAGATGAAGGACGATAATACAACCATTTACCTTGAGCCCCTTTAAGATGCTGCAAGATACGACAAGCAGCAGTCCAATGAAGCAAATACAGACTGTGCATGTATCGACTTAACACACTGACAATAAATGTAATATCAAGTCGAGTGACAGTTAAGTTAATTAGTTACCAATCAATCGTCTGTTGTACTTTTTGGGATCAGCAAGCAACTCTCTTAGGTTTGATCAAAACGAATATTAGAATTCATAAAAGTACCAAGAGGTTTAGATTTTAATGTACCAGTTTCTTCTAAAAAACTAGTATTGTATTTTCTTTGAAACAAAGAAAGACCTTTCGAAGAGCGAGCAGTCTCGATCCCTAGAAAATACCTCAACTAAGGTCTTTCATATGAAAATAAGAACTCAAATAATTTTTCAACCGAATAATACCTTTATTATCATCTCCAGTGAAGACAATATTATCAACATAAATTGCAAGAATAATAGTGTCGCCATAATTTTTTTTTACAAATATAGAGTGACCAGGGGAGCTCTGTCTCAATCCATACTGTGCAACAACAATACTAAATTTCTCAAATTATACTCGTGGAGAATGCTTCAAATCATAAGTTGCTTTTTTGAGTTGCAGACCTTGTCCGTCTCCCCTTGAACCTCATAATCGGTGGCTGAAGCATATACACCTCTGGAAGATTTTTTATGTAAGAATGCATTTTTAATATCTAACTGATGCAAAGGTCATTGCTTCACCACCACAATTGATAAAAGAATGCGAACAGAATGCAAACCAGCTATCGGAGTCAAAATAATTAACACAATAAGTCTGTGTGTAGTGTTTGGCAACCAACTGTGCCTTTAAGCGCTCATTTTGTCCATTGTGAAGAAATTTGATACTATATATCTATCGACAACTAACAATTTATTTTTTCAGTGGTAAAGAAGTTAATTTTCATGTTTCATTAGCATGCAAAGCAGTCATCTCTATTCATTCATAACACTTTTTCATTCAGGATCCAACATAACATCACGATAAGATTTTGGGAGAGACAGAAGATAATGTGGTTGCAAAGCTAAAGTATATAGAAAATAAATGAGAGAAAAATTACACTTTAGCTATAGGATGTTAAGTACAAGAACGAGTACATTTTAGAAAAGTTATGGGAAGATTAGACACTTCAGTGGAAGCAGTTGACTGATAACATGCAAAGCAGTCATCTCTTCATCCATATCATTTTTTCAATCAGAATTCAACAACATCACGATAAGATTTTGAGAAAGACATAAAGATAATGTGGTTGCAAAACTAAAATATGTGAGAGATAAATGAGAGAAAGATAACACTTTAGTTATAGGATGTTAAGTATAAGAATGAGTACCTTTTTGAAAAATTATGAGAAGCTCAGACACTTCAGTGGAAGTAATTGACTGAACAGGGGGTAAGTGCCAAAATCAGTGGTAATTTTCTTGCATCGTTGATAAACTTCGAGTGGAGGTGAGTCTTATAGTGGTACATAAAGAGTAACAGGAGTGGTCATAGGAGTTCTAGTGGAACCCAGAAAGACTCAAAAGTAAGATGTGTTTTCAAAGAAATCGACATCTACACAAATCACATATTTCCTATTGACGGGATTCCAACATCGATATCGTTTTGTGTCCGAGATTGTCAGAAACACACACCAAACTGCTTGAGGATCTCATTTATCATGTTTTTTTTGAGAATTTGAACAAAACACACGCACCCAAAAACCTTTGGAGATAAATCAAACAATTATTTTTCTGGATAAAGACCTGAGAATAAGGTTATGCCTTATGAAACAGAAGAAGGAACCCTATTAATTAAGTGACAAGCGGTAAGGATTGTGTCAGTCCAAAAACACTTGGGAACATGCATATGAACCATTGTGTTCGAGCAGTGTCAAGTAAATGACGATTTTTTCAGCAACATCGTTCTGGTTAGGTGTATGAGCACACGAAGTTTGATGAATTATATCATGAGAAACACAATAATCTTGAAGAGTATGTTGCACATATTCTAAAGCATTATCAGATGATAAATCTTAAGCGAACAATTAAATTGAATGCTAATCTCTTTATGAAATCTTTGAAAAACATAGAGAATTTCATAGCGATCTTTTATTAAAAATAACTAAGTCATACGAAAATAGTCATCAATAAAAGTTACAAAATAAAAATCAGACACACTTTTACTCGAGTAGGACCCCAAATATCAATATGAAGAACTCCAAATGGAGAACTACAATGATTAACTATCCTAAATGAAAAAGAAATTCGATGATATTTACCAAACTGACATCATACACTATAATTTAGAGAAGTCTTAACATAAGAAAATAACAATTAATGGATTTTAAAGATTCATGACCTAAGAAGTGTCACTGGATCGCAGATTCATCACATGTAAGAACAGAAGCACCCACTTTAGGTTGATCACTATATTGAAAATAATATAGACCATCTTGCTCATACCTCCACCAATCACCTTCTTTGTCTGAAGTTCCTGAAAAGTACACGATGAAAGAGAAAAGGTTATAAAACACGGAAGAGTTTTGATCAAACGATTCACACATAAGATTAAAAAAACATGTGAAATATAATTAACATCAGTAAGTGCGAGAGAAGTGAGATCGCCAGTGTCATTACTACATTTGAAACTACCATCAACAAAAACTATAGAAGGGACAGAAGATGTGTGAAAAGTGAAAAAGACTTTAGATTTACCAGTGACGTGAGTTGACGCACCAGAACCAATGATCTAAGATGAAGGTGATGAACTCACTAAATAAGAAATACTTGGATGTGCCAAGATAGTAATGTCTGAAATAGAGATTGAATGCATCTTTTGAATTAGAAAATCATACTCAGATTTTGATTGAGTCACAGATTCATTAGCAGAACTATCAAGAGTATTAGAGTCATGAGCACTAGATGATCCAACAGTACCAGACAAATAAGCAACTCGGGAAGGCGAGGAAAGTTTGCCATGCAACTCCTAACATAAGTCAATAGTGTGATTGGTTTGATTGCGATGAACACACTTTTCGAGAATTATCCTGACCACGACCAAAAACTCGGTCTCTAGTAGATAAATCGCGAGCACACAAAGAGATACCATCACGGCCTTGAGAAGTGTTACCTCGACTAGTTGAGAATACCAAGACAGAGCCCTTAATTGGAGAGAGATAAGAAGTTGCTGTGAAAAATTCTGAAGCCTGAGATAGTCGTGAGAAAGTATTTATAGAGAGAGGATCTCCCTTCACCTGCTAGCAGTTGTTCTCGAAGTGGCTTGAGTTGAGAACTGAGTCTCGAAAGAAACTTACAAACATATAATTCTTCAATTGCCTTTTAAGAACTTCAATATTATTAGTGACTGGATGATACTGGTTGAATTCATCGATCATATCCTTGAAGTGATTGTAATAATCTTCTAAGCTTTTTCGTCTTGTCAGATACTAAATAAGTCCTCATCCACTTCTAAAACTCGAGAAGCATTCTTCTTCATGGAATAAGTATCACGAACAATTCCCAAATTTCTTTTGTAGTATTTAAAAACATAAAGTTGGCACTCATTGTGGATTTCATGTTGTTCTAAAGCCAAGTCATCACCAAATAGTTGTCTCGTTCCCATTCTTCAAACACTTTTTTAGTGGAGGTAGGTTTCGCCGATAATTATCTTTAATTTGCCTCTTGCACCGAGGAAGACTAACGTATTCCTCCTATAACAAAAAGGTTTTGCCATTCAACTTCACAGTGATAATGTAAGTACTGACGAAGTCTGATTTCTTTGATATCAGTCATGAGAACAAGAAGAACGAGAACGAGATGTTAATTACAGTAAAATTACTATAGAAGAAGATTAAGTATCTCTCTTATTTTTTTTACTGTTCACGATGAACAGTACCTGTGGTACTGTTTACATGAACAATATTTTTTTTAGGCGACGGTAAGAAAAGTTAGGGTTAGGATTTTTTCACTGATACTATATTGGGGTGAAAAGATGAAGAGAAGACCATATATCCTCAATTAGGGTGTGATGATTTATTTATAAAGAAAAGAAACACATGTCCTAATAGGACTAGGAGAATACACAATGTCCTATTTGGAGTAGGAGAATCTAAAATAAAGAAAAGAAAAATCATATTCCTACTAAAACAAAGAATCATTTTCTACTTTAATAATAATTCAAGCGATTAAATATATTGATGGTAAAGGGGGGAAATGTTGAGATGGATTCATGGGAATTGAAAAGACTGCAAGTAGAAATAAATATGGTAAAAGGAGAAAGACTTTGCAATTAAAATATTAAGGTGTATCGTGACCTGAGATGCTTTGGTAATGTGCCATTTTAAGAAACCAAAAGGTAGATCAAGTGAAAATAAGTACAGATTTTGATCTATGATTTGGAAAATCTTACATTGAGTCACAGGTGGTTAATCTTGGTGCAATTAGTTGGGAATAATAGTTTTCAGATCTGATACACACCGTAATGGTTGTATGATGTTGAATTCTAAATATGTAACGACTTGCCCTACCGGGTACATAGATGCTACTGCAACGTACATACACAGGGCGGAAGTACCCTTACATGCGTACGCTAAGCATATCAGTACTAACATAAATCAGAGTACGGAAGCACAGTGGTAATATACATTCCAATTATAATGTACAAGTACATTATTATCACATATCGTGATCCAATATTACAAGAATATTACATCACTTGAATGGACAAAAGTATGATTTACAAAGGGATTTATAGAGTTAAAAAGTGGTAGATGCATACGAACAGGAAAAAGAGTTTCGGAGCCGGTGAAGAGAACTAGCAACAACAGGATCACCACGCTTCCACTGCGTCAAGAATCTCCGTGGAAATTCACAACTCTCCAAGCTTCTGAATCTGGACATGCAGGTCCAGGGGTTGTCAGAAAAGCAGCCCAGGGAGTATGTAAAATGAATGCCAAGAAGCGTGCACAGGCAACACACGTGTGTCAGGAATTACAGTGGGACGTGTGCTCAAGTCAAGCAAGCAAGCAGTGAGCATCAAATAGCTTCAGAACTAAAACATGTATAGAAAATAGTGTTACGAGCACATACATAACATGAAATGAAAGTATCACATAAATGTGTTACATGGAGATATAGGCAAAATAAGTTGTATAAACTCATTTGCTGGATTCATGAGATTAGTACATCGAGGGGATAACCCAAACAAGAAAACCCTCATATATATACCATATATCTCACTTCATCATCAACTGAGTGTATACAACCTGAATTGCTTAATAACTGGTATGTCAGTATTTTTGTATGTAGAGTAGAGCAAGTGTAGTCCAGTATTAGGAGTATCAGTTATATTTGGGATTCATGGACAGGTGATAGTCAGGATAACTTAATTATATACTGATCATCGTCTGTTATTTTAATCATTCTCATCCAGTGTCTCATACCACTGGCAACTCATATTGGAGTCCGTACTTCCAGTCGAACACATCTGAATTCCTATATACGGATATCATTATTCAAACGAGGGAGTGATCGAATAACATTTGCTCCTAATATTATTATTGTTAGATAATTAAGTTACGTCAGGTGTGGGGCAAGGTGTAGTGAATTAAGTTATTAAATAATGATGATCAATACCACCTGATATTTCAATCGTTTCCCTACCATTGTCACCCATCACTGACAGTCCATATTAACGTTTGTACTCCAATAGAACTCACTCGGATCTGATATGGGTGTACCAATATCCAAATGAAGGAGAGACTAAATATCACACGTTCCTAATATCATTATTGTTGGGTTATTATATTCTTATTATTCATCCGATCCACATGTCTAGATATGTGCCGGTACACATACATTGATATACGAGCTTATATTGAAAACTAATGAAAAACTGATGGCTCATATTTATAGTGGGTTCCGCTCGGGGGGACAACGACCCAGTGGAGCCGGCATTGCCACTTGGGAATTATATTACACCCAAGGCACAACCAAGTGGGAATTATATTACACCCAACACGACACTTTTGGGAATTATATTAAACCAACACGACACTTCAGTTCAATAATCCACCACTATAAATAAGACATCATACCGGCATTCATCAGTTTTCCCCATCCCTAGTGTATGTTGGATAATTTATTATAGATTGTCCAGAGTAAAGTCCATAGTGTATTCATGATAATCTGTTTACGGGGATCAACAGGAATACAATATCAGAAGTAATATGAGGAGTATCCCATTTACAGGGATTCAGGAGTTCAGTAGTTCAGAAGTACAATAATTTAGGTGTACCATAGTTCTGGTAATATTATATTAATCATGCCAAGTTTCCGTAAAAGTATTATAATCGATCTAGTGTCACAGTATCAGGTTAGGTGTCAGTGTACTGTGTCAAGCATTATGGTACCGAGTCAGGTGTTAGAGTATCGGGTATATGATATATTCCAGTCTAGTAAATAGTATATCAATATCCAATATCAAGTGTTAGAAGTTATGTAAATCAAGTAATTTAATTCAGGAATAAATCATATCAAATATTTCAAACTCTTCACAACCATTAAATAACATAAAAGAATAACACAACCAAGCGCACAATCAAGCGGAGCTAAGTGGTGCTAAGGCAAGGTTAGCGAGCATCGTTGATCGCTAAAGCGCATTGCGGGACTAAGGGAACGACTCGATCGTTGAAATGCTATTCTGTCGATCGGCAGAGTTCTGCCTTAGCGAGTCCAGAGGTAAAGCGCTGAGCGCTAAGCTCGCCTCCCAGGTGGAGCATGAAAAACCCAGAGGGTTTAAGCGCATACCCCTGCAACTACCACTAAACCTAGAGGGTATAGGATAGCCGGGAAATGGGCTGCCCAAAGGCTGAATTATAGCCTGAAAGCAAACCGAATGGGTACCTGCAGAAAATGTTAGTACCACACAAGTACACATATAACATAATAAATAACGATCCACAACGCTGAGCGCTAAGCTCGCTTTATCAGGCTGAGCATGAGAAACCGTGGAGTAGTTTAAGTGCACCCCTTACAGCTACCACGAAACCCAGTGGGTATAAGGCAGGCAAGCCTATTGGGTAGCCCTGAAGTGGGTTGTACTTTCAACCTGCACCACCGTTAGTCTCAAAAGTATACAAAATACAAATAAATTTCAAGAATCACAACGGACATCTAGATGCAAATACAAGTCCAATTACATCCCAATGGTACATCCAATACCTAGAACACCGATACAGGTATTCTACCGATACAAATACAAATTCACAAACACAACAATAACACAAATTCCCAACAATATAAAATTCACCCGTTGAAGAGGAGAAACACAAGTAAAGCGAGGGTGCTCGCTACAGGGGTAAAGTACATGCTATAGATGAAAAGTACTCGCCTAAAATACTCAGCACGGCTACGGTCACGGGGAAATGCTAAAGAGAGAGACATTGGGGGTGTTAGAGAGAGAAAGAGAGTTAGAGAGAGGAGAGAGAAAAAGAATAGGAGAGGGAAAATTTAGAGAGAGAATGCGTGAGGGAGAGAGTGAGAGGTGGAAGAGAGTGAGAGAAGAACCACATCAAAGAGAGGGATAGAGAGAATAGAGAGAGAAAATGACAGAGAAAAGAGAGGAAGAACAGATAAAGGAAAAGAAAAAGAGAGGAGAAATTGAGAGGGAAAAGGAGGAAGGAGAGGTGGGGGCCTGGCCGGGCTGGTGGCTGGCCAGAGGCTGCGCTGGTGGTGGTGGGCGGCCGACTAGGGAGGAGGAGAAGGGAGAGGTGGAGAAGGTGGTGAAATTGGTAGTTGTGGAGTGATGGAAATGGAGATGGTGAGGAAATTGGGTTGTGAGATGAAGAAAAATATGGGGTGATGAAGGTGGCGCTGGAGGGGGTTTCGCCGACGTGGAGGGTGGTGGCATTGGGTTTGGTCAGCGGCTAGGCTAGGGGAAGGGGAAGAAAAGTGAAAGAGAGGAGAGAGAGATATTAAAGAGATGGAGAGGGAGTGTGGTGGTGATGTGGTGGTGTTGATGGGGGCCGGCCGGCCAAGGGGAACGGCGGCGACACTCTGGGTGGCGCCGCTGGGCAGCCAGCGAAGGAGGGGGGAAGTTAGAGAGGGAGAGGTGAGAGAAAGGGAGATTTTGATGGAGAGAAGGAAGAGAGAATTTTTAGAGAGAGGGAGAGGGAGGGATTTTTCGGGGGAAGGGGAGAGAGGTCGGCTGAGATAGAGAAAGGAAGGTCGGTGGCTTGGGGAGTAAGAGAGAGATGGGTTGAATATTGGGGAAGAAAAAAAGCAGAAAAAAGAGAAGAAAAAGAAGTGTGTAGAATAGAAAAGAAAGGAAAAAGGAAAAAGGAAAAGGAAAAGGAGGAAAAGAAAGAAAAAGGGAAGAGAGAAGAAAATTAGCAATTTAAGTAAAAGAGTGGAGAAGGGAAAAGAAAGAAAAGAAAAGGCAATTAATTAATATTTTAATCAATCTGTCAGATTTTGACTAATCTAGAAAAGTTTTCAAAAATTCTCTAAAATGAAAAATATTATCCTGAAGAACAGTGTAAAATCGGCAATCCGGTTTGTAAATTAAAAATCCTGGAATCGATCGGTGATACCGGTCGACACCATTTTTCGGTCGAATTTTGACTAATTTAGAAAAATCTCAAAAATGCACTAAAATAGAAAATATGATTCTGGGGATCAATGTGAAAGTAGATTATAGAAATTCAATTCTGTTTATAAATTAAAAAACTGAAAATCGATAGGTGATACCTACTGATTTTAGGAGAGTTTGCGAAATAATTCAGAAAAAATTCAAAAAATTTTAAAAAAATCAAAATATTGAAAATTAATATCTGAAACTGAAACAGGTCCAATTACTACTAGGATGGTCAAACCAAGTGGGGTTAGTGGGATCGGGTCCTTGGTTCGGATTCGGACTGACTCTGAGTCCACAAAATAAGGGTCCGATACCAAAATAATTACAAAAGTGATAATAAAAAAAAATAAATATGGAGAAAATAGAAAATACGAGTGGAAAATCGGGACATGTATCCGTGTACGTATTCCGGGAACGGGGTATTACAGAATAGTTCATGTAAAAAAATGTACATAGACAGTGTCATGGGCCTAGGATCAATATCATCATCAGATCTTTCAGCTTTAGCAAATTGAGAAGTCTTTGACCATTTTTACCTTTTATGTATGTAAAATAGAATTAATATGAAGATTTGTTAGTCCCAAAAATAGAACACACTGGCACCTAATATTCTTCCAGTTGATTCTCTCCCCTTCATTATCATTCATAAGTTACACGATAACCTCTTTTGAGGCAAGTACCTGAAAAAGATAAAAACTGAAGAGGATTGATTTTTCATGCATACAAGGTGCTCTATACAAATGGCCATTGTGCTAGTTTATAGTACTTGGACTACGTTTCTGATTTGGGGATTTTGTTTTCTGCAGAGTTCTAATCTTTAGTGGTCAGTCAATTTGAGCTTGCTTAGTCCCTAGGGGTGACCATTGGATTTGACATATAAATTATAGCCTGTTTGAGCTAGGAGTTTGAGGTTCTATGTTTCTGTTTTGCTTAGCACACTCTTTGTTGTAAGAAAGTGTCTATTCAACTTTGCCTCTAAGTCCAATATCATTTTATTTGGTTGAACATTGTATTATGTGCTGTAGCCTGTTTTGCAGATGTGGATCTAGTGTTATTTGATGTCAACCCTGTAAGATGTGTTACTGGGTTGGCAACCTAGGTGTCAAAGTGTCAAATCATCTAAGTTGGTAACAAATCATAACCACGACATCATGTTAGTTTTTGTAGGCCATATACCACTTGTTTAGTCTTGTGCATACTAACTCATTGGCAAGTTTGCCTAATTGGAATTTTTTGTGTAAACCACTGCTAATTTGAGTGAAGATCTTCTGCATTTGGTGGAAGGTTTTTAAAGAAATCTTGTATGGTCTGTACAGATAAAGCTAGTTAATTGTTTTTGGTGTAGCCGATATTTATTTTTCTTCTTAAGTCAGCTCACATTTTGGATTTTGATGTAGCTTATAATATTTATATTTCGCCTACAGAAAGGATGCTCTAGTAATGCCTTCCTTGTACATGATACCAAAATCACTGATATACGTGGAAATGGTCTTGCTGTTGTTTAGTTTGTGTAAATCTTAATCTGCTTCTGTCAAGTTTAAGTTCAGTTGTTTCAAAAAATATTTGTTTTCTTGTTACAATGATTTTCTTAGAAGATGGCTATGATTTGATGGGGGCTCACAATCTTATTGTGGTGTCTGGCATGTTTGAGGCTGTATATATGTATCACAAAACACTTGTTGTGTTCATCTGATCATGTAAATCTTTTTAATAGGCAGGCTGGCATTTGTGAATCTGCTATCTGTGTGAAGTTTGTTCAAGATTATTAAGTAAAAAACCGTTGCCTACTATTTGCACTTCCAAGTTGGCAACCGCAACCTGGACATGTGTAAACTTCATCAAACTGTTGATGTTTTTTTAGGGTAATAGTAGTATTATATGCTAATTATGCATCATGATGGTAGGTAATGGTCCAAATTAGCCATCAAATACAATATTGCAAGTTGAGATTATCCACTCCATCTAGCATACAGAAAGTACTCCATGATACAAGACACTTTTGTAGTTTTCTTTTTCTTTTAGCGTTTCTCCTTGTCCTCTTTTCTTTTTCTTTTTCTTTTCCTTTGGGGCTGCATTTTTTTTTCTTTTCTTTTTTAAGGAACAGGGGGTGGGGGGGGGGGGGGGGGGGGTTGGCACTGTTAGTCTGTGCTTCCATTGCAAAGAAAATCTGAATGAGTGGATTTCATTTACTTGTGCATTTGTGTATTTTCTCATGGGAGTTGGCGTGTAGTCAACCAACAAGCACCTGAAACTTTGTTGGTCATGAGATCTAGTTCTCTGGAAAATTGGACTCTTCTTTGTCTCCTAAAATAATCTTTTACATAATGTATCCTAGAAGCTGTACATCTCTGTTGGAAATAGTATAGGGGCAGGATATTAGAAAGAACATTCCATTGAGATGTTTCAAAGGCTTTATATTTTCTGACCAAACCTGAATAGTTCCCAATATCTGGAACATGTGTGCAGTGTACTTAACCAAAGTTCGACACATCCAGTGAACTTGTTATTCTGAAAAGACCTTAGCAGTCAATTAATACAGTTTTTTTGCCTGCTTGATATGCACTTCAATACTTACATCCCAATGTTGGTTTGCTGGCCATCTTGTGTGTAGCTGAATATTAAAAATTAGCATATCAGGATTAAATTTGGAATATTATCTAGCGCATTGGCACTTATATTTGTCAGTTTTGTATTGTTCAGGGAACATCAAATGCTTCAAAGGAAATGGAGGAGGAGCTAACCCTGTTGATGTGGATGTAAACCTTTTGAAGAGCTTTCTTGATTCCTTTTCTTCTCAAGAAGGACTTCCTGGCCCTGCTTCAAACTTGCTTGGCCTTATGGGTTTGAATCTCCCACATGGTGCGAACAACAAATGATGCATCTTCATTTTGTGACAATGTATTGCTGAAGTATGGGTATGCTCCTCGATCATCACTTTGACCTTTGTGGAAGTTTTCTTGGAAAATTTATTCTTGTGTTCTTGATGATATCACTGAGTCAGTATCCCTCTTGATCATTTTAACTTAATAATTCAATATGATTGATGTCAATAATTCAGTTAAAATACTTTTCCATCAATATTCTATATCTGTATGCTTTCTTCCCCAATCCTAGTTATTCAACAATGAGACTTGGCTTGCAGGCTTTCGGTCTTTCTGTTCAAAATTTGTAAATCCGCGCTGCGCCTATGCAATTGAGACCCTGATCTTTCAGCCATCACAAAGAAGCGGAAAAATATCAAAATATTAAACACTCAAAATAGTGTGTTTGGCCATACACATAGTTACTATGAGCTCCACCCTTTATTTGTTTGCATGCATAAGCATTAGCAAGACACCACAATGAGCATAGCTGAATTCAGTAATCCTTGTTTCTTTTGTCGTATTCATTCATGAACAGGCTGTCGTTATTCACGAATCACAGTAGTGATGGATATATGTCATTTCATTTTTGAGCTCCCAGAGGCCTTCTTTCTTTCCCTATTTTTCTATGGAATCCTTTTGGCACTTAGTCAGGTGTCCATACTGGTCAGGTTAATGTGAGAGCCCTGTAAGTGGAAGCAATCAACCAACCCTGAGACTGAGCATCTATAGAAGATGTGTCCATGTGGAGACTGGAGATGAAGAACGAAGATGTGTCAGTATGGATATAATGAAGATAAATCTAAGAAGCATGGACACAAACAGAAGAATTCTTAAAAAGTAGGACACGACGGCATAACGACATGACACTAGTATGTATATTAAATAATCATAAAAATGCATAAATATACATGCATAGTCACGTCTTTGGTTGTAAAAGTTCATACATATAGGTCAAAGTGTGTAACTTCTTATAGTGAAAGATATTTAAACTTGTCATAAATTATAATTTTATAGTAATTAATACTTTGATGACATTTTTGTTTCACTAAAGTAAAGTCTTAGATATATAAATAAATATCTTAAATACATTTAAATATGTAATATAAACAATTGTAAGAAAAATGTAGAACATGCATCAAAGAAGTGCCCACAAGTGTTATAAATTTAAAAAAAAAATCTGTATATGATTGAGAATAAGTTTGAGAAGTGTAGATGTCCAACATGCGTGTCGGCATGTCTGAGATGGTTATGACTTCATAATAGAAGTACCCATGTCACATAGAAGCTAATGAATTCGTTAGGAATTAGAAAATCTGATCACCTTAGGCATTAACCTGTTAGGTGTTCAAGCCTATGGCTCATACTTATAAGCAAATTGAATAAAAGAACACCACCTCGGCTACCATAACAAGCACTATTTTTTTGACTGTTAGAGCATCATTTATTTTTTAATCTGTTTTGCTGCTTTACTGTAGTTTTTAACATGTCAAACTTCTGAATAAAGCAAATGTGATATATCTCTTAAAGTTACTGACTACTACTGCTGTATCTCTTTGCCTGTGAGCTACTGTCTACCGACTAACTACTACTTTATCTCTTTGCCCGTCGTGTTCTTTTGTGTTTCCGCTAAAATCTGCAAACAACTTATAATAGAGAACTGATTTCCAAGTTATTTATAATTAAGGTTTTTTTCTTTTTTGTTGCAAACCAAGACTCACCATGTTGTGTTCCAGACTGGTGACATGATTATTCATAAACTAAATGATAGGGTCAGTTTTATCAGTACGTTGAGAATAAAAATGGGAATAGCTGCTGCAAACACAAAGAATAACTCAAAATAATGATAAATGCTATTACTGGAAGTAAAAGAAACAAGATATCACTCAATCTTCCAAGCCAACTCCTGCATCCTTATCACTCTAGTTATTATGACTTCAGTATGACAGTAATTCTGGATACAGAACCTGATTCATAGAACACTCTGGATAAGGCCTAAGAGGAGATGACAATAAGATGCTAGTCTTTCATGTGAAATTGATGGGTGGATCAGAAGCCACTGAAGTCAAATGCTTGAAGCCCACAACCCTTCTCACTATGGAGCTTTCCTTGGCAATTATTCCTGTTCCGGATTATTGCTCCGCGATCATTAAATTTGATGTTGTTCCTTGCCTTCCACCACGACTACAAGGTATAAGCCAGTGAGCTAGAACTTCTTCAGCTGTCACCTATCCAGCATCCTCATTACCTCTTCAAATCCAGCCTTGGGGGAACGTGTTCAGAAGTTGTAGTAACGGGCTCAATGATTCACAATTGTTTTAAATACTATAGAGTGGTAGGTTTTGATTGCTTTAAAGTTGTGGTATAGGTAGTGATTTGAGCGGAACTCTTCTAATTGATAATTCATCTTTCATAAAAAAATTCGGCGTCGGAATCCTTGCTATCCAATAGGATTAGGTGTGGTTTTCAATTCTATGGTAAACATTTTATTTCATCCTGAAGTAGTGCTTTTTATCATCCTGAAGTAGTCCTTTTTAGGAAAACAGCCTTCTAAAGAGTGCTTATTTCAAGCGTTTTTTTACATTTAGGAACCGTTGCTAATCCATTAGAACTAGACATGTCTTACATTTCGACAGTTGTGAAGTTGATTACTAATCCTGTATGACTAGGTATTTCTTACATTTCGCCAATTGTGTAGTTAGATGTCTTTCTGATGAACATCTTAGCTGTCGATTCTATTGCTTAAATAAGATAAACAGTTAACCAGTGCCAGCATATGACAGTCTGAAGTGATATTTATTGCCAGCTGTTTGCTCATCCCTCTTTCCTCCCGCTTCCATATGTAAGAGAGGGTGGAGAGAATTTGGGGGCTGATTCTCCCTTCGTGATGGCAGGCACGTCCTCTTGCAGTTACATGCTATCCTTGATCTCCAGAGGAGAAGACTGTCTCTACTTGTCATACAATGCAAGCACCTTCATGCTAGGAGAGTCCCGTGCTACGTTCATCATCATCCAGCAACAGGACGTGTTACATGTTTACCTTTTTGCTCCTCCCTATGTTCCCTAGAATCCGTACAGCCAATATGCATGCATGACTCTTAAGACTTTTGAATACCAAGAAAGTTACTGTTAATAGCATCATGAGCAGGTCACATTATGTGTCATGTTTATTGCCCGCAGAAGCAAATTAGTATCAAATTAAAGGGATCTCAGACTTCAAGCATGAAAACAAAGTCCTAATTAAGCAGTCATTTGATACCTTGTTGCTTGAGAAGCATAAGCAGATTGCAAGTTTGAAGAAATTGTATCTTTGTTGTATAAGTCTTGTTTATGGTTAGTTACGGAGTAACAGCAACTAATGGCACTTTAAATACTTTGCTTCCAAGTTCTAACCTCATACTTTCTGTGTCGTCAAGGATCCAGTAAGTCGAGATGAGTAGCATTGGCAGCTCAAAGGACATGGAGACCTAAAGAGGAAGTGGAAGCTTCCTTCAGGCAACGTTGGCTGGATTTATGCAAAAAGCCGATGCTAGACTGGAGAAGAAGCAGCCCATGTCCAACCCTGACCTTTTTCGTTTATTTGTGTAGTACTGTATTACTTCTTGCATAGCCGGCTTAATAAAGGCGTTATCTACTGAGAATTTTGTAACTAAGTTTGGCTTCGTACCTAAAGTAATTACATGTAACTATGTATGATAGTAATGTTACTTTAACACTGAAAATATGTAGTTAGAAAGCTGAAGACAGCCTTGTGATTTGTCCATGACAGTGGTTAGAATTCCCAGCAGATTATTGCAGAATTCATGGAAGTCACAAGTAATCGCTAACGTTCCTGCTGCTCTACTGATCGGTTGAAATTCACATTCTTTGCAGCACATTTTCTGTGTTTTTGGTGAAATCTTATTTCTACGAATTCCAACTGTTATTGTTTAGCACCTCAAGTAGCGTGCATTCGGAACGAAGAGAAAACTATATTCATCGTCTCTGCGTGTGATGTATATAGGCCTGATTTAAGACCGTGTTTTCATTTCACCAAGCTTGTGAGTTCAATCTAAAATTCTCAATTCAAGTGAGTACAGCTCAAACAACAGAGACTTCTTTCCTTTATGAGAGATTGTAAGTGGGAAATACATGCTCATAATTTTTACAAGAGAAGTCTTGTGTGACTTGTGGCCCTGAAGTACCAGAAAAGGATAAAAACTGAAGAGGATTGATCTTTCAGGCATACGAGGTGCTCCATACAATTGGCCGTTGTGATAGTTTATTGTACTTTGGACTTATGTTTCTGATTCGGGGATTTTGGTTTCTGCTGAGTTCTAATCTGCTCTGTGCTGTAGCCGTTTTGCAGACGTGGATCTAGTGCTATTTGATGTCGACTCAGTAAGATGTGCCTGGGCAACCTAGGCGTCAGAGTGTCATTCATCTAACCTGGTAACAGTCCCTGGCGGGTGTCTTCTTGGTAGGTCTGGGTTGGTTAGAACTCCAAGCTCATCATGATCTAAGTTAGAACCCGTCATTGGCCACTGGGCAAGCCCTTGGGTTTGCTCCCTAGTGGTCCTCCGTCCGAACCCGATGTCGGTGGCTTTAACTAGCAAAAAAAATTAAATAATAAAAAAATCTAAGTTGGTAACAATCATAACCATGACATCATGTAGTTTCCGAAGGCCATTTACCACTTGTTTAGTCTTGTGCATACGAACTCATCAGCAAATTTGCCTAATTGGAAAATTTTCGCGTAAACCACTGCTAATTTGAGTGAAGATCTTCTGCATTTGCTGGAAGATTTTGAAAGAAATCTTGTATGGTCTGTGCAGTTTTTTTTTTTTTTCCTTCTCAAGTCAGCTCGCATTTTGGATTTCGATGTAGCTTATAATATTTATATTTCACTGACAGAAAGGATCCTTGAACACGATACCAAAGTCACTGATATACATGGAAATGGTCTTGCTATTGTTTAGTTTGTACAAATCTTAATCTGCTTCTGTCAAAGTTTAAGTACAGTTGCTCCAAAAAAAGTGTTTGTTTTCTTGTTACAATGTTTTTCTTTGAAGATGGCAAGGATTTTATGGGGACTCACATTCTTATTGTGGTGTCAGGCTTGTTTGAGACTGTATACATGTATCACAAAACACTTGTTGTGTTCATCTGATCATGTAAATTTTTCTAATAGGTAGGCTGGCATTTGTGAATCTACTATCTGTGTGAAGTTTGCTCAAGATTATTGAGTAAAATAACGTTACCTTCTATTTGCACTTCCAAGTTGGAAACCTCGACCTGGACATGTGTAAATTCATCAAACTGTTGATGATTTTTTTAGAGCAATAGTAGTATTATATGCTAACTATGCATCATTGAGGCATGAGCTCCATGGTGGTAGGTACTGGTCCAAATTAGCCATCAAATACGATATTGCAAGTTGAGATTCTCCACTCCATCTAGTATTCAGAAAGGACTCCATGATACAAGACACTTTTTTAGTTTTCTTTTTCATTTTGTGTTTCTCCTTCTCCTCTTTTCTTTTTCTTTTTTTTTTTTTTCCTTTTCCCTTTGTGGCTGGTTGTTTTTGTTTTGTTTTCTGTTTTTTTTGTTTTGTTTTTGTTTTTTTACAATTTACATCTAGGATTTTAAATTGCATTAATGTTAGTCATATATTACTTATTTATTTCCATTGTCTCATTGCAGATAAAATCTACAGCAAAATGGGAGAAGGTTAGTTATTGTTGTAGCAGTGGACTTCTAATACAAGAGATGACAAGTATAAAGAGAGACAGATAACAATATAAGCTGATAAATATAAATAAAACAGCACACCAGTATTTAACGTGATTCGGTTAATGTGACCTACGTCCACGGAGAAGACAGCAAGAGTAATCTACTAATCAAAAGGGGATAATACAAGAGATTACAACTCAAATCTCACTCACCCAAGCCCAAGGAAACCCAACTCACTAGAGCTTAACAAAAAGAAGATAAATGGCAAGAGAAAGGAGAGAATAATACAATATTTAGCAACTCTCTCTGCTCA
Organism: Agave tequilana; assembly: GCA_038442645.1. Taxonomy (NCBI): domain Eukaryota; kingdom Viridiplantae; phylum Streptophyta; class Magnoliopsida; order Asparagales; family Asparagaceae; genus Agave; species Agave tequilana. Next base: position 93,343 of record JAVJIF010014553.1, on the reverse strand, counting down.
CTTCCTTACTTTTGAAATCTCATGCAATGTGGTGCCCATTTATAGGCAAAATTTTCAAACCCCTTCATCACTTCACCCTATACATACATCAAAATCATAGGGTGGCAATGATCTTCATAGGGCGGCGCTATGATCTTCATAGTGCGGCGCTATGATCTTCATAGGGTGGCTATAGATGGCTTTTAGGGTGGCTAGAGATTTCATAGGGTGGCTAAGATTATGATTTGATTTATTCATTAAAAACATATCAATAAATCTCCACCTTATCTTGAATGAGTAACAAATCTTTCCACCTTAACTTGAACTGTATCAAGCGTCCTTTGGATTCTTGTTATCTTCTCTAGCCTTGACGGGCTCAACCTTCACCACTCTGAACACCAAGCAATTCGAGACAATATTAGAACTTTTGCAAAGGTACGGGCTTTGTTATCATATCTACTGGATTATCTGCAGTATCAATTTTCTTAACTTTGACGACTTCAATTTCTCGAATAAAGTGATACCTGACATCAATGTGTTTGGTTCTTTAGTGATACATCTGGTGCTTCGTCAGATGTATAGCACTTTGGCTGTCACAAAACACCATAGTTACTCCTTGGTGTAAGCCGAGATCTTCAACCAAGCCTCTTAACTAAATAGCTTTTTTCACTGCCTCTATAACTGCCATATACTCTTCCTCCGTAGTAGACAAAGCAACTGTCGATTGTAAATTCGCCTTCCAACTAATGGCACTACCTGAAAGAGTGAAAGTATAACCTGTCAGAGATCTTCTTCTATCCAAATCGCCCGCAAAATCTGAATCCGAATATCCTGCAATTTTGCAATCAGAATTAGTTCTCCTATCAAAACACAGACATATATTAGTAGATCCTTTTAAATATCGCAAAATCTATTTTACTACCTGCCAATGGCCTTTTCCTGGCCTGTCCATATATCGACTTACGACACTGACTACATGTGAAATGTCCGGTCGAGTGCACACCATAGCATACATAATGATTCCAACTGCACTGGCATAGGGAACATGAGACATGTACTTCTCTTCTTCATCAATTTGAGGAGACAAATCTGCTGAAAGTCGAAAATGAGCAGCAAGTGGAGTTTTCACAGGTTTAGCATCAAGCATGCCAAATCTCTCCAACACCTTCTCGATGTATTTCTTCTGAGATAGAAATAATTTTCCTTCTTGCCTGTTCCTGTGAATTTCCATTCCCAAAATCTTTTTCGCTGCTCCCAAATCTTTCATCTCAAACTCTTATTTGAATTGAACTTTCAACTTATCAACTTCAGACATGTCTTTAGCTGTAATCAACATGTCATCAACATATAAAAGCAAATATATAAAAGAACCATCATTAAGCTTCCGATGATAAACACAACTATCATATTTACTCCTAGAGTAGCCATGCTCAATCATGAAAGTATCAAACCTCAAATACCATTGCTCAGGTGACTGCTTCAAATCATAAAAGATTTCTTTAACCTGCATACATGGTCTTCTTTGCCTTCAATAACAAATCCTTCTGGTTGGTGCATAAAAATTTGCTCTTCAAGCTCGCCATGAAGAAAGGCTGTTTTCACAGTAAGTTGCTCGAGCTCTAGATTGAATTAAGCAACCATGGCTAGCAACACGCGAATAGAGGTGTGCTTCACAACTGGAGAGAATACTTCATTGAAGTCGGTACCCTCTGTTAGACTGTAGCCTGTGGCTACCAAGCGTACTTTGTATCTTACAGACTCAGCATCAAGAATTCCTTCTTTCTTCTTAAAGACCCATTTGCAGCCAATCATTTTGTGTCCTCTGGGCGGTTTCACTAACTCTCATGTTTGGTTCTTGTAAAGAGATTTCATCTCTTCAGTCATAGCAACAGTCCATTCTGCAGCTTCATCAGAACTGATAGCCTCACTGTAAGCGGAAGGTTCTGGAATCTCAATAGATTCTGCCATACTTAGAGCATAAGCGACCATATCTGCATAGGCGTATCGCTTAGGTGGATGGATCTGCCTTCTTGCTCTCCCGGTGGCAATACTGTACTGTTGCTCTTGCAGTGTATCATCACCCAAAGTTGAACCTTGAGCATCATTGACCGGTTCAACACGAGTGCTCTCCTGCACTTCTTTTGTAACTTTGCTCTCAAGCTCCACCTGCTTGCTTGCTTTCTTTTCTGAACCTATAATATTAACAACAGACTCCTTTCTCGGTTGAAGCATGTAATTTTCATCAAAAGTAACATCCCTACAAATAACAAATTTAGGTAACTTAGGATCAGGACACCACAACCTGTATCCCTTCACCCCAGTAGCATAACCAAGAAATATGGCTTTCTTTGCCCTAGATTCAAGCTTACCATCATTTACACGAAAATAAGCAGGGTAACCAAATACTTGTAAATGAGAGTAATTAGTAGGGGTACCAGACCATACCTCTTCAGGAGTCTTAAAATCAATAGATGTAGATTGAGACCGATTCACCAAATAGCAAGTTGTATTTAGTGTCTCAGTCTAAAAGCATTTTGATAAATCAGTATTAGAGAGCATACATCGAGCTCTCTCTAACAGTGTCCTGTTCATCCTTTCTGCAACTCCATTCTGTTGTGATGTGTACCGAACTGTACGATGCCGCACAATTCCTTCATTGTTGCAGACTTGATCAAACTCCATGGAACAGAACTCTATTCCATTGTCGATCCTAAGGTGCTTCACCTTCTTTTCTCTTTACTTTTCGATCATAACCTTCCACTGCTTAAAGGTAGCAAACACATCGCTCTTATGCTTGAGAGGATACACCCAAACTTTTTTAGAATAATCATCAATTAAAGTTAGAAGATAACTAGCTCCGCCTTTCGATGGAACCTGAGAAGGACCCCAAACATCTAAATGGATGTAGTCTAAGGTATCTTTAGTCCTGTGAACACCTATACCAGAAGAAACTCTGTGCTGCTTGCTAAAAACACAATGTTCACAAAAGTTAAGCTTTCTTATTTTCTGGCCACAAAGCAAATCTTACTTACTCAACATATGTAGTCCTCTCTCACTCATATGCCATAATCGCATATGCTACAAACGAGTGGTATCTAAGTCTGAGTGTTAATTCAAGAGTTTGTGCATCAAGACCACATCAAGTACTCAAGAGGATTCTAGCTCATTGGAACATGGTTTGGACCAAGTCAAGAAGGAGAAGAAGATTTTCAAGTGAAGATTTTTTAAGTTTTGATGATGATTAACTCATGTAGTTATAGTACTAATGAGTTTGTGCATCAAGACCACATCAAGTACTCAAGAGGAGATTAGCTCATTGGATCATGGTTTGGACCAAGTCAAGGAGAAGAAGATTTTCAAGTGAAGATTTTTAAGTTTTGATGATGATTAACTCATGTAGTTATAGTACTAATGATCTTGTGTTTAATTAGTCTCAGATATATGATCAAGATCTTAGTAGGTGTTTAACTTCAACAAAGGATTTCAAGTCAAGTCTTGAAGCTAGCACGTGTTGATTCAAGAGTTTGTGCATCAAGATCACATCAAGTACTCAAGAGGAGTCTAGCTCATTGGATCATGGTTTGGACCAAGTCAAGAAGGAGAAGAAGATTTTCAAGTGAAGATTTTTCAAGAGAAGACTTGTGTCTAGGTTTGTTTTTAGTAAGATTTTATTTTTAGATAAAATGTAAAGGATAGATTAGTTGGTGGAATGCTCAAGTATCATATACACTCACACACAAGATTAGATGTGTTTTCTTAAAAGAGTTTTCATTTGAGAAAAATACCGTTTTAGTTTTTAAAGTTTCATATATACATGTGTTTTAATCAAAACCATTTATAGAGCTTAAATGTCAAAAACATAGATATTTCATTATACATGTATAGTGGATCATATCCATACACACTAAGCTTTAAAAGTATTTAAAATATCTTATTTTTATATTTGGAGAAGTTTTGAAAAAAATCATTTTGAAAAATACAGATTTTGTTTTAAGCCAAAATTTTTAAGTCACAAAATAGTTCAAAATGTTTGTAACATGTTTTGATTTTACTCAAACATGTTTGTATATCAAAGTATATTACTGAACTTATTTTTATAGATTTTTAGAGAATTTATGAGATTTTATTAAAGTCAAAAAGTCAAGTTTTTAATCCCCATAATTGCCTGGACTGACCTTCTCCGGACAAGAAGTCGGTCGACCGCTGTAACGCCCCGATCCCACGGATACGGAGACGTCACTGCGACGTATATACGCAGGTCAGAAAGTGCCCCCACGTATATACGCTAAGCAATAAGTACAATAAGAATCAGAGTACACGACTAAGCGTGGTATCCATACATATGCCAACTGAAAAGTACAACTACAAAGCTATCACAGGATATGATAAAGTATTACACATTACATGTGTATTACATCACAACCAAGTCCAAAAGCAAAAGATACAATATAACCACAAAATGCTCACGAGTAGGATGAAGATCCCGTGAGTCAAAAAAGAGAGATCTGGCACGAAGACTGGAGCTAATCGGCCTGCTCACTAAAGAAAGCTTGATCCTCTGTGGATGGCTCCACTTCGATCCAAGCTTCAGAACCTGAATATGCAAATCCAAGGGGTCAAGACCTCATAACAATAATCAGGCTACAGCCAAATGACATAAGAGACATAAATAAGTAAGGGGGAACAGTAAGATAAATATCAATCAGTAGGTAATGAAAGCATAAAGAGTAAGAGTCTGAATACAATAGATCCACCGTTAATGTCTTATTATTATTACTTGTCTTACTATGATATCTAGCTATGTGACCCAGCGTCCCAGCGCACATAGATCCATATCCTAGTAAAGCAAGGTTGTTATTGGAAACCAGCGGTTGTATCGACGAACTATGTTTACAGTGGATCCCGTACATGCCCGGATAACGGTCCAGGATTGTTCCGTTGCTTGGTGACGGAAGCCAGCCGCTAGGCTAACAGGAGGGACTTATGTATGCCCTTTATCATGATAGTACTTAGGAAGAGGGAGCAAGCACTCCCCTCGGTCCCCTGGTGGCCCACAGGTCAGACCGGAACATGAGTTGCACAACATTCCTAAAATCACTGTAAACACGAACACATATCGATATCCGCATGTTTTCCCCCGACCCAATATAAGTTGGTCCATTTTATACAAAAGTCAAGTGTATCATGCTTGGTTCAAGTGATGGCATGATAAGTGGTGATATCCATTTATTAACAAGTTATGGAACGAGACTACACAATAATAAGTCATGAAGTAATAAGAAGTAATGTCCATCAAGTAATATGTCAATAAGTACCAGTTATGAAGCATAAACAAGGATAATACATCACACATGTATCAAGGGTAAGATCCAAATTCAGAAAAGAAATCAACTATAACAAACAGCCTAAATTAGTCGACTAGGTAGAAGGGTTAGTCGACTAATAGTGGTCTCTAGTCGACTAACAGTCTGAATTAGTCGACTAAAACTGGGTTCCAGAGAGTTGAGATTCTGTTTCAGGAAAAGTTAGTCGACTAGGAAAAAGGGTAGTCGACTAACAGATGCTTAAGTCGACTAAGTCTGTGATACAGAGAGTTGAGTTTCTGATTTCAGGAAAAGTTAGTCGACTAGGGTGGAAAGTGTAGTCGACTAACAAAGATTTCTAGTCGACTAATAGATAGGCTAAGTCGACTAAAACTGTGTTCCAGAAAAGGTTACGTTTCAAAACAAAGGGGTTAGTCGACTAATTCCTAGGTCAAGTCGACTAATCGTCTAGAAACAGAATACAAAACAGATTTTCTGATGGTTGTGTTTGATGTCTAAAAACATGATTTTGAAGATGTAAATATACAAGATATGAGAACACAAGTGTGCTAGGAATTAGACAAGTCTTGGTGAGTAAAAATACTCACTAGGATTGGTTAATCGAAGCTTTACGAGTTCCGGAAAGATCGTAGTCGACGATATCACCAACTTGATCCTTGGCGATATTGCGGACGATCCCAATCCAAAGAAGTAGTGGTTGCTTGAGATGGAGAAGATGACCTAGGTGTTTTGGAGTTAGGGTTTGAGTTGAGATGAAAGAGGATTTGGTGAGGGTGAAGGTTTCTCTTGGTGGAAGGAAGTAAAAAAGGAAAAGAAGTGTAAAGGAAATGTTTATATAGGATTTGATTTTGTAAAGGAGGTGTAAATAAGGTAATTGAGAGGGAGTTTTGTGTAAATAGGGGAGGGGATGAGTGTCCCTTTTCTTGGCCACTTGGCCGGCCATGGGAGAGAGAGAGAGAGATGCATTAAATGAGGGGGTGGTGGAAGTGAGTGGAGGTGAAATTTGGAAAAAAATTGGAATTTTGGAAAATGGAAAAGCTTGTGGTTGTGGAGGAAGGAAGGAAATTTAGAAAAAGGAAAAAGGAAAAGAATTATAAATGAAAATATTTTCTCTTGGATTTAAAATTTAAAAATGTTGAAAAGACAATTTTCCAGGTTTAAGTCGAAGATGCGGAAAACATTTCGGAAAATACCGAAATCGTTCGAAATTCAAGTATCTCGGAACGACTCGCAAAATTTACTAAAAATCAAGAATATTATTTTAAGACTCATGGTGAAATTCGTTTGGAGAAATAATTTATAGTTTTAAAACTAAAAATCCCGGAATCAGTTATCTACCAACTCCGTTGGAATTTTCATAAATTCATAAAATTCTCAGAAAAAGTATTTAGATAGAAAATATGATTCTAAGAAATAAAGTCTAAAGGACCTTCTAGAAATTCCTAACTGTTTGTGAATTAAAAATCCGAGAATCGATCAGCGGCACTGGTCGACACCGGTTTTGAAAATATTTAATTAAATTCAGGAAAATTCCAGAAAATCATAGAAAATATATAATATTGGAAAATGATTTTTAAAACTGAAATCGGTCAAATACAGGAAGTAAATCGAAAAATACGATCGAAAAACTGAATACGCAACTAAGTACGTATTCCGGGAACGGGGTATTACAATCCATCCACCTTACAAAAATTTCGTCCTCGAAATTCATAAAGTGAAAGGTGACGGTAAAGAAGGATAACAGGAAGTGAAAGGCAGCAATAAAGAAGGATGAGAAGAAAGAGTTTTACCAATCAAGATGTGAAGAGTTGCGGATAACGCTCACGGATAACATCCTCTCGTTCCCACGTGGCCTCTCCTGGTGCATGTCTGTTCCAAGACACCAACACTAATGGTATGGCTTTATTCTTCAATGTCTTGACACTTCTGTCCAAAATGGCCATCGGTTGCTCTTGGTATGACAAATCCGGTTGTAGTTCCAGTTCGGAGTGATCCAGGATATGACTATCATCCTTCACATACTTCCTCAGCTGTGATACGTGGAATACATTGTGAACTCCGTCCAAAGATGGCGGTAACGCCAACCTGTAAGACACATCTCCCACTCGGTCCAAGATCTCGAATGGGCCGATATATCTCGGACTAAGCTTCCCACGAGTACCGAACCGGATTACTCCCTTTGTAGGTGATATCTTCAAAAACACATGATCCCCTGTCTGGAATTCCAATGGCCTTCTCAGTGTGTCTGCCCAACTCTTCTGCCGACTCTGTGCTGCCCTGAGGTGATCTCTGATAATCCTGACTTTATCTGTTGTCTGAATCAGGATCTCTGGTCCCAAAAGTCTCCTCTCACCGACTTCATCCCAACAAATCGGTGACCTACACTTCCTACCATACAATGCTTCAAAAGGTGCCATCTTGATACTTGCCTGATAGCTGTTATTATAAGAAAATTCAGCCAAATGAAGATGGTCTTTCCATGATCCCTGGAATTCAATCATGCAGGCCCGCAACATATCTTCAAGAATCTGGATAGTCCTTTCAGATTGTCCGTCTGTCTGAGGATGATATGAAGTACTGAATTTCAGACGAGTCCCTAGACTTTCTTGGAGGCTTTCCCAGAAATGAGATCTGAATCTGGTGTCTCTGTCTGATACAATACTAACTGGAACTCCATGCAGACGAACTATCTCCTTCATGTACTTGTCTGCCAGAACCTCTGTTGTCTGACCTACCCTGAATGGTATGAAGTGAGCTGATTTGGTGAGGCGATCAATGATTACCCACACAGCATTATTACCTTTAGGACTGCGAGGCAATGCCGCGACAAAATCCATGGTGATGTGCTCCCACTTCCACTCAGGTATCGGTAAAGGTTGTAGAAGTCCAGCTGTCCTCTGATGCTCTATCTTTATCTGCTGACAAACCAAGCACTTGGCAACATACTGGACTATCTCCCTCTTCATAGCATTCCACCAAAACTGCTTCTTCAAGTCTTGATACATCTTGTTTCCCCTGGGTGTATGGAATATGCTGAACTGTGTGCTTCTGCTAGAATCTTCTGTCGAACTTCTCCTTGGGGAACACAAAGTCTGCTACCAAAATATAATGTACCATCTGGATGAATACAGATATCAGTCCTCAATCCAGCCTCTACCTGGGCTCGAAATGACTGCAATCTGGGATCTTCCTTTTGAGCTTCCTTGATCTCATCTATCAATGTTGACTGAATCTGCAAGGTCATGAACTGTCCTGCCTTATCAACTCCTTGTACCAACATTAAGTCCAATCTGATGATGTCTTGAATCAACTCCTTCTGCTGAGTAAGTTGGACAAGCACTCTATTCTCTGGCTTCCTGCTCAGTGCATCCGGTACTGTATTGACCTTGCCTGGATGATATTGCAAGTCTATATCATAGTCCGCCATAAGCTCCAGCCACCGCCTCTGCCTCATGTTCAACTCCTTCTGTGAGAAAATATACTTGAGGCTCTTGTGATCCGTGTATATCAACACCTTATCTCCCAGAAGATAATGCCTCCAGATCTTCAAGGCAAATATAACAGCTGCTAACTCCAAGTCATGAGTTGGGTAATTCCGCTCATGAGTCTTCAGTTGCCTGGATGCATAAGCTATGACATGATCATGTTGCATAAGTACACACCCCAGGCCTTTTCCTGATGCATCACTGAAGATGACCATCCCTCCTCTTCCTGAGGGAGTCTTCAAGATTGGAGCTGAAATGAGCCTCTGCTTCAATTGCTCAAAAGCTGCAGTACATTCTTCTGTCCATATGTACCTTTCTCCTTTCCGAGTGAGCTGGGTTAACGGAGCTGCAATCCTAGAGAAATCTTGGACAAAGCGTCGGTAATATCCGGCTAGTCCCAGAAAACTCTTAATCTCAGTCACCGTCCTCGGAATTGGCCAATCTCTCACCGCCTGGACTTTGCTGGGGTCAACTGAAATTCCTTCTGCTGAAACTATGTGTCCAAGGAAGGCCATACTGTCCAACCAAAAGTCACACTTGCTCCTCTTAGCATGAAGCTGCTCCTGCTGGAGAGTCTGCAATACAATCCTCAAGTATTCTGCATGCTCCTGTTACTCTTTGAATAGATCAAGATGTCATCTATAAAAACAACTACAAACTGATCCAAATAGGGCGAGAACACTCTGTTCATCAAGTCCATGAAAACTGAAGGGGCATTGGTGACTCCGAAAGGCATAACTAGAAACTCATAGTGGCCATAACGGGTCCTGAATGCCGTCTTCGGAATATCCTCCTTCCTCACCCTTAGCTGATGGTAACCCGACTGTAAATCTAATTTAGAGAATACTCGGGCTCCATGAAGCTGATCAAACAAATCATCAATCCTTGGTAAGGGATACTTGTTCTTGATGGTAACTTTGTTCAATTCTCTATAATCAATACAAAGCCTTTTACCACCATCCTTCTTGTTTGCCAATAATACTGGAGCTCCCCATGGTGAAGTGCTTAGCCGAATCATCCCTTATCAGAGTATTCCTGCAGCTGCTTCTTCAGAATCTCTAACTCCGTAGGTGCCATCCTGTACGGAGCCTTGGATATAGGAGCTGTTCCAGGCACAGTATCAATAGAAAACTCAATCATCCTTTCAGGTGGCAGTCCTGAGATCTCAGCAAACACTCCTGGAAATTCATCCCACACCGGCACTCCCTTCTGAACCTCCGAAGTAGTCAACCGAGTCTTTCTCTGAGTAGACTTCACTTCTCCACTGAATTGGAACTCCGGTTGAAGAGGGATCCTGAAAATAATCTTCTTCTCCCTACAGTCAATAACTGCATAATATTGACTGAGCCAGGTCATGCCTAAGATTACGTCGTACCCCTTGGTGTCTAGTACGAGCATATCTATGGCCAAGGTCTTATCACAAAGTTCTACTGGACAGTCAGCACAAACTCTAGAAGATATGACTACTCCATTCCCTGTACTAATCTCCCATTTGTGGTCTAAAGATCTAACAGGTATGGAATGCAATGCCACAAAATGATCTGAGATAAAACAATGTGAAGCACCTGAATCGAAGAGGGCTAAAACAGGTTTAGAATGCACCCTGATATTACCTGTTATCACCTCCTCAGAAGTCTCAGCCTCTACTTCTGTCAAATTGAAGGCTTGACCCCTTCCACGCCCTGCAGCAGTCCTAGCTCCTCTCTGGACTGGGCGAATAGCTTGCTGTGGAGGAGGGGGAGGAACTCTCCTGATCATCGGTCCTTGATTCCTCTGTCCCGGTGGCCCTGGAAGTGCTCTCTGTCCATTCGGTCCCTGCAGTGCTGGCAAAGCTTGGCCGGCTATCCCCATTCTCCTGTGTGGACAGGCTTCGATGGAATGGTCTCGGGAACCACACACCAAACATAACCCATTTGCCCTACGGCAATTCTGTCGAATGTGGCCTGGCTTCTGACAATAACTGCAGAAAGAAAGTGGTTGAGCCGTCTGGTAAGGAGCTGGTCGGAATGGTTGCCTCACAGTCTGAACCTTTGCTGCTCTGTATGGGCCTCCTCTTCCCATAGGTGGAAATGGCCTCTTCATGGCCTGGTTCCTCATCTGGTTCTCTTGCTTCTTCTCTAGCCCACGCTCCACCTCTCGAGCTATGGTGAGAACTTCTGAATAAGTCTTCAGCTGCTGGGGCATTAGGAAAACTTGGATGTCCATCTGCAAGCCCTGCTGAAACCTACTAGCCCGCTTCTCCTCATCAGTTACCATGTACGGAGCAAAGCGGCTAAGTCTGAGAAATTCCGCGGCATACTCATCCACGGATCTATTCCCTTGCTGAAGTCTGATGAACTGCTCTTCCATGTCCTTCTGAGCAGTGGCAGGGAAGAATCTGTTGTAAAAGCTCTTGGAGAATGTGTCCCAGGTGACAGGCTTCTCCAATCTGGCCTCCTCAGCTAGCCACCAAGTTCTGGCTATATCCTTCAATTGAATCTTAGCAACCTCCACTTGATTCTCCTTTGGAACTCGAGCTGCATTCAATAAGTCTGTGGTGTCTGTCAGCCATTGCTCAGCGTCCAGGGGTTTCTCTTCACCCGTGAATATGGCTGGTTGCAGCCGTCTGAAGTCTGAAACATTTCCCGGCCTCTGTTCCTTTGGAGCTGCCAATTCTTGCCGGAGGAGTTCCGTCTGTTGCTGCTGGTTCTCCATCATCGTCTGAATGACCTTCAGAATGTCCACATTCTCTCCCGCGGGTCCATTCGATGTTTGTCCGGAATGGTTTCGTCCCGTCCTTCTCTCCATACCGAATTGGAATAAGATAACTGGAATTTGGAAACAAATGGAAGGAGTTTAGGACACAAGGAAAGGAGTCAAGAAGGGATCAAGAAGGACTAGATAACTTTGTACATTGTAGTTGGCAATAGCAAATTACTGGAATTTGCTGCTTGATTGTCCTATAGGTGTGAGAGCCTAGGCTCTGATACCAACCTGTAACGCCCCGATCCCACGGATACGGAGACGTCACTGCGACGTATATACGCAGGTCAGAAAGTGCCCCCACGTATATACGCTAAGCAATAAGTACAACAAGAATCAGAGTACACGACTAAGCGTGGTATCCATACATATGCCAACTGAAAAGTACAACTACAAAGCTATCACAGGATATGATAAAGTATTACACATTACATGTGTATTACATCACAACCAAGTCCAAAAGCAAAAGATACAATATAACCACAAAATGCTCACGAGTAGGATGAAGATCCCGTGAGTCAAAAAGAGAGATCTGGTACGAAGACTGGAGCTAATCGGCCTGCTCACTAAAGAAAGCTTGATCCTCTGTGGATGGCTCCACTTCGATCCAAGCTTCAGAACCTGAATATGCAAATCCAAGGGGTCAAGACCTCATAACAATAATCAGGCTACAGCCAAATGGCATAAGAGACATAAATAAGTAAGGGGGAACAGTAAGATAAATATCAATCAGTAGGTAATGAAAGCATAAAGAGTAAGAGTCTGAATACAATAGATCCACCGTTAATGTCTTATTATTATTACTTGTCTTACTATGATATCTAGCTATGTGACCCAGCGTCCCAGCGCACATAGATCCATATCCTAGTAAAGCAAGGTTGTTATTGGAAACCAGCGGTTGTATCGACGAACTATGTTTACAGTGGATCCCGTACATGCCCGGGATAACGGTCCAGGATTGTTCCGTTGCTTGGTGACGGAAGCCAGCCGCTAGGCTAACAGGAGGGACTTATGTATGCCCTTTATCATGATAGTACTCAGGAAGAGGGAGCAAGCACTCCCCTCGGTCCCCTGGTGGCCCACAGGTCAGACCGGAACATGAGTTGCACAACATTCCTAAAACCACTGTAAACACGAACACATATCGATATCCGCATGTTTTCCCCCGACCCAATATAAGTTGGTCCATTTTATACAAAAGTCAAGTGTATCATGCTTGGTTCAAGTGATGGCATGATAAGTGGTGATATCCATTTATTAACAAGTTATGGAACGAGACTACACAATAATAAGTCATGAAGTAACAAGAATAATGTCCATCAAGTAATATGTCAATAAGTACCAGTTATGAAGCATAAACAAGGATAATACATCACACATGTATCAAGGGTAAGATCCAAATTCAGAAAAGAAATCAACTATAACAAACAGCCTAAATTAGTCGACTAGGTAGAAGGGTTAGTCGACTAATAGTGGTCTCTAGTCGACTAACAGTCTGAATTAGTCGACTAAAACTGGGTTCCAGAGAGTTGAGATTCTGTTTCAGGGAAAGTTAGTCGACTAGGGAAAAAGGGTAGTCGACTAACAGATGCTTAAGTCGACTAAGTCTGTGATACAGAGAGTTAAGTTTCTGATTTCAGGAAAAGTTAGTCGACTAGGGTGGAAAGTGTAGTCGACTAACAAAGATTTCTAGTCGACTAATAGATAGGCTAAGTCGACTAAAACTGTGTTCCAGAAAAGGTTACGTTTCAAAACAGAGGGGTTAGTCGACTAATTCCTAGGTCAAGTCGACTAATCGTCTAGAAACAGAATACAGAACAGATTTCTGATGGTTGTGTTTTGATGTCTAAAAACATGATTTTGAAGATGTAAATATACAAGATATGAGAACACAAGTGTGCTAGGAATTAGACAAGTCTTGGTGAGTAAAAATACTCACTAGGATTGGTTAATCGAAGCTTTACGAGTTCCGGAAAGATCGTAGTCGACGATATCACCAACTTCATCCTTGGTGATATTGCGGACGATCCCAATCCAAAGAAGTAGTGGTTGCTTGAGATGGAGAAGATGACCTAGGTGTTTTGGAGTTAGGGTTTGAGTTGAGATGAAAGAGGATTTGGTGAGGGTGAAGGTTTCTCTTGGTGGAAGGAAGTAAAAAAGGAAAAGAAGTGTAAAGGAAATGTTTATATAGGATTTTGATTTTGTAAAGGAGGTGTAAATAAGGTAATTGAGAGGGGGTTTTGTGTAAATAGGGGAGGGGATGAGTGTCCCTCTTCTTGGCCACTTGGCCGGCCATGGGAGAGAGAGAGAGAGAGATGCATTAAATGAGGGGGTTGGTGGAAGTGAGTGGAGGTGAAATTTTGGAAAAAAAATTGGAATTTTGGAAAATGGAAAAGCTTGTGGTTGTGGAGGAAGGAAGGAAATTTAGAAAAAGGAAAAAGGAAAAGAAATTATAATGAAAATATTTCTCTTGGATTTAAAATTTAAAAATGTTGAAAAGACAATTTCCAGGTTTAAGTCGAAGATGCGGAAAACATTTCGGAAAATACCGAAATCGTCCGAAATTCAAGTATCTCGGAACGACTCGCAAAATTTACTAAAATCAAGAATATTATTTTAAGACTCATGGTGAAATTCGTTTGGAGAAATAATTTATAATTTAAAACTAAAAATCCCGGAATCAGTTATCTACCGACTCCGTTGGAATTTTCATAAATTCATAAAATTCTCAGAAAAAGTATTTAGATAGAAAATATGATTCTAAGAAATAAAGTCTAAAGGACCTTCTAGAAATTCTTAACTGTTTGTGAATTAAAAATCCGAGAATCGATCAGCGGCACTGGTCGACACCGGTTTTGAAAATATTTAATTAAATTCAGGAAAATTCCAGAAAATCATAGAAAATATATAATATTGGAAAATGATTTTTAAAACTGAAATCGGTCAAATACAGGAAGTAAATCGAAAAATACGATCGAAAAACTGAATACGCAACTAAGTACGTATTCCGGGAACGGGGTATTACAACCGCTCCGGTCGATCGATGTGCACGAACGTGCACAGGTTGGGCCGGTCGACCGCCAGAGAGTGTCTGCTCTCTAGAAATGGCCGGTCGACCGCTAGACCATTGCCCAGTTGGCGGTCGACCGGTCGGTTGACTGACCTTCCCAACGGTCGAAAATCTGACCGTTGGCGGTCGACTGGGCGGTCGACCGTTAGCAGCCAGATCTGCTGGTTGGCTTCCAACGGGCAGATTTTTAGAGCCTATAAAATGGGGCTCCCTTGGACAGTTTTATACAATATTTCAAGTTGGTTTTTGAGATAGTTTTTCTTACACTTCTAAGTGTTTATCTCCAATTATTTTAGAGCCAAATACTTCCATTCAAAAGGAGAGGTTATCAAGAGGTTTTCAAAAGTGATTCTTTGAGTTTTTCACCCCCAAATCAATCCAAGTTTTTCTCACACATACTTGAGCTTTCCATTGATATATTCATCCTATAGGAGAGTTGTTGTGAGATTGTTTTTAGGTGATCAAAGTGTTGTGATCACCAAAGTATTCTACCTTGTATTTGAGGAGGCGGACTTATGGGTTCGCGTTGTTTCGGGTTCTAGTGAGAACTCGGTGTAGAGGTGCGGCCTTGGCAAGCTTGCGTGCTTGCGTGTGTTCTTGCGGGAACAAGAGAAGAACTAGAGAGTCCAAAGGAGTTCTAGTGTGAACTCGCTTGTAGGTGTTGCGGCACCGAGTGATCCAGTGGGATCAGTTTTTACTGAAAATCCTTCATAGTGTTGAAGGCGGGAATGTAGAGCAAGTGTGCCTGAACCTCTAAACAAATCTCTCGTGTTTGCGGTTGCTCCTCTCTCTATCTCTCACTTGTCTTTATATATTACTTATGCTTATTGCTCACATCTTTAATTGTTTGATATATTTGTGCTTATATTGTTATATGCTTGGGGATTGTTTGCTCACACTTGTATTCAACCAAGAGAGCCAAAGCGGCACCTCAACTCTTATCTAGAGGAATCTTGAGGAGTTAGTCCAGAGCCCTTCACGGGGAATTCGGCTACACTCTTGTGTTATACTTGGTGTGTTGTGCATAAGAATTTTTAGTTTGCAAAAGTAGTTTTAATTCCGCATTAATTCACCATTAGATTAGCTAGTCACCTATTCACCCCCCTCTAGGTGATTTCATAACAAACTCCACAAATTAGGAGGGAGCCGATGTAGTTGATTGCGAAGGTTATTTTAGTCAAGACGGAAGGACTAGTCTCAGGAGGATGAATATCCTCGGGATTGTTGGATGTGTTTTGAGTTTGGAGGAAAAACTTGAGTTTCGCTCTTGTTTGTCTTAGAGTTTAGTCCCATGTTGGATAGATGATGGGAGGTTGGGTAGTATATATACCAACTTCTCTCATGCCATTGTTATGAGTGTTAGGCCATGGGTCACATCCCTACACGCGCGCACACGCGCCGAACCGAACGGGCTGGGCCGGGTGCGGGTGGCGCGCGCCCACGACCTGCGGACACGAATGCAGTTCGATTCATTGGCCTGTTGGACCTGCTACATTTTTTAATTTTTGATTTATTTTAAAATTCTGTTGAGATTTTTTGAGTAGAGTTGGACCCGTTCAAGAGAATCGGATCTGGACGTTGCAACCACTCGCGCATGATCACAGATTCTCCTGGGCTGTTACAAACTGAAAGATCTGCAGAGGGTTATAAATATTCTATCTCTACATGTATCTTTTACATGAAACAGAAATCGATCTGCCCTCTTTCTCCCACAAATTTCTTATATAAAAAACTGTGTCTTGCTATCGAAATTTGGTGCTTTCTCAACGTTATTTTTTCACTTACAGGCAACAAACCTCCGTCTGAGCAGAGACCTGACTCATCGTCCTGAGTTGGGTGCTGGTGTACTACCAAGAGAGTTTTTACCGCTAGGAGAGGAGGTCAATTTCAGGACCCAGACGAGAGACCGGCCATCTTTCTTCTAGGGCAGTGCGCTGCACGACTACGTCACCCTAGGCCAGCCTTTTGTTTTCTTTTGATTCTGTATTTCAGTTGCATACTTAGGACAAGTAGTTTATTAATTTAAGAATTTATATTTATTGCATGTTTTAATCTAGTTAAATTTACTACAATCTAGAAGAAAGATATTTAATAATTCATGCAACTAAATTTAGATAATTATTTCATGCAATATAATTACTTGTCTGTTTCATGCAATTGATAATTTTGCATGCAAGTAAAATTGTCCTGCAAGTAAAGATAATTATTTAAAAAAATAAAAAAGAAATTCTTAAAAGGGAAAATTTTGATTTCTTACAATTTATACTTTACAAATTCTTATCCAATTAGTTAAAGGATCGTGTTTCAAATTTTCTTTTATCCTTAAAGTTTTCATAAAACTATTTCATTACAAAATTATTGCAATAGATTTTACTAAACTGTTGTAAACTCTTATCTTCATGTAAGATCTCTTAATTCTAATCTTTTTATTTACTTGCAAAGTAAAATCTATTTGTATTAATTATTACAAGGCCAAATATTTCAATATAAGATCCTGAAAAAATCTTGATAAGTTTATGCATTACAAATCTATTTGTATTAATCATTGCAAGGCTAAAATCCTTTTCCATTACAAAACTTTATTCATTTATTTTCATTACAAAGTCTTTTTAATTTTCGTTTACAGATATATATATAAATCTTGTCTTATTTAAAATATATATATACAAGATAATTTAAATTATTTAAATCTTGTCTTATTTAAAAAAATAAATATATTGTAAACTCTTATTGCAAGATTTTACATGCATGCATCAGTTTAATTAACTACTTCTTGGAATAAAAATTGTCCAATTTAAAATTGTCTAATTTTATGCTCTTTGTTCTAAGGATTATTTATTCTTGCAATTCAATTATTAATTAATTCTTGATAGTGTATTTCAAAATTTTAATTGGAATAACCTTTTAGAAATTATTATTGTTATAATTTCGAATTAGAAAAATTAAAAGGACAAGTCTACATCTTGTTATATCTTCTTTGAATTATTTGACACATAATTAAAGAAAGACTATACATTATTTTATTCTGCAAACCCTAATCTAAAAGCTACCAATTTAAATTAAATTCTGACATTATCAAATAATTTTGAAATAAGAATTCAGGTAGCATTATCCTGCCACTATGACCAATCCTGTTCACTCCAAATGTGTCAAACTGGAGAAACTCTCTAGCACATACTTTAAGAGATGGGCAAACCAGATGAAGTACTGATTAATCACTTTAGGTCTCATATCAGTCATAGATGACATCATTCCTGCACCTTCTCCTAAACCTTCATCTGTTGGATCTTCTCCTGTTGAAACTCCTTTTACAATTCCTTCCTCCTACATCTATTTGAAATCTGAGAAAATTGACTATCATTGTCTCCATAGGATTCTTAGTGCACTCTCTGATAGTCTATATGACATTTATTATGAATATAAGAGTGTTAAAGAACTATGGACAGCTCTTGAGGATGAATATGACCTCGACGATGCTGGAATCGAAAGATTCACCTCCTCCTCCTTCAATAAGTTCATGATGACTGATAGTAAGTTTATCAATGACCAACTTCATGAATTCCAAGATTATATCTGGCACTTCAATCGAAAGGAAATCAATTCTCCGACGATTACAAGGTGTCTTGTCTTATTGACAAACTTCCTCCTTCCTTGTCAACCTTTGCTGGAGACCTCCTCACAAGTAAGGTGACCTAACCCTTGTTCAAGCCCTAAAAGTGATTTACATAGAAGATCAGCATAGGCAAAACTCTAAACCAAGTCAGAAATGAAAGCTAAAGTGAACTTGATGGAGAATAAACCTAAGCGTAAATTTATGAATCCTAAGGGCAAGAAGTTTAAAAAAACCCAATTATTTTCATTCTTCTCCCCATGCAAACTCTACTTCTTTCAAACCTTCTCAATCTTCCTCCTTCAAACTCAAAACCTTTGGCCAGAAGACTGATGGAAGATTCTACTACGTCTGCAGAAGAACGAATCACATGGCGCCTCTATGTTTCAACCAGAGAAAGAACCTGTCAAAAGTCAACTAAGAAGAAATGGAGGAAATGGCGGACACAAGGTCAACATGGTGGAACTGAACTCCAACTTCTTTAGGTTAGATTCTTCTCTTCCTATTGTCAACTCTATCACCTTCTCTTCAGACTGGTGGTTAGACTTAAGAGCCAATATTCACATCTGTACTGATTGCTCCTGATTTAAATCCTATCAGGAACAACGTGGAGGAAGCGTGAGTTTGACAGATGACTCCACTAGAGAGATAAAGGGAACTGGACGTATTGATCTTAGAATGACCTCAGGAAAAATTCTGACTCTTCAAGGCGTCCTGTATATATCCACACTTCGGAGAAATCTGATCAGCGAGTCTTCACTTCTTAGAGCTAGTTATAGTATTGTTAAGGAATCCAATAAGTTTGTAATCTCTAAGTCTAATATCTTCATTAGAAAAGGCTTTGTTTGTGATGGCCTTTTTCGTCTCATGTAATAAATTCTTCTGATAATAAACTTTATAATCCTGTTGCTTTGAACATTAAGTCTTGTGATATCTGGCATGGAAGACTGGGACATGTCAACTTCAATTCTATCAAGAAAATGATTAACTTGAATTTCATTCCTAAATCTTCTTTTGACACATCTTCTAGACGTGAAATCTGTGTTCATGGTAAGAATACCCGAAAATCATTTCCTTCTATCACAAGGACATCTGAACCCTCAACTTATTCATAGTGATGTGTATGACTCGAACAAAGTTCTCAACCGAGGCGGTAGAAGATACTTTGTGACATTCATTGATGACTACTCCAAATTCTGTCACACCTATCTTCTCAAATTTAAGGATGAAATCTTCGATTGGTTTAAGGTGTATAAAGTCGAAGCTGAGAACCAACGTGAAAAGAAGATTAAAATTCTAAGATCTGATCGTGAGGGGAGTATACCTCAAATGATATGATAAAATTCTATCAAGAATACGACATTATTCATGAGGTAACTGCTCCCTACACACCTCAATCCAACGGTGTAGCTGAAAGAAAAAATAGAACACTGATGGACATGGTGAATTGCATGTTACTCAGCTCAGGTGCACCTAAAAAATCTTTGGGGGTGAAACTCTCCTTTCTGCCTGTTTTATACTCAATAAAGTTCCCCAAAGAGACTCCGATGTTACTCCATATGAACGTTGAAAAGTGAGAACTCCTAACATTCAATTCTTCAAGGTTTGGGGTTGCCTGGCTAAGGTTTTAATACCGGAACCGAAGAAAAGGAAAATCGGCCCCAAGACTGTTGATGCTATATTTATCAGGTATGCACTAGATAGCAATGTTAACTAATTTTTAGTGGTTAACTCTGAGATCAGTGAAATATCCAACAACACCATCATTGAAGTTAGGGATGTTGTTTACTTTGAAAACATCTTTCCTTTCAAGTCTAGAATCCCTAGTGATTCTTCTTGCACTCCTTCTATCTCTGATATCCCTTCTTCTAGTTCTGCTTCTCTAATTGATTCTGAACCTAGAAGGAGCAAAAGAATAAGAACTCTTACATCTTTTGGTGAGGACTTCTTCACCTATCTTGTAGAAGGTGATCCTAACTCTTTAAAAAAAGCAATGGACTCTTCTGAATCTCCTTTCTGAAAAGAAGCCATTAACAGTGAAATCAAGTCTATAATGGAGAATAACACTTGGATTCTCACTGACCTTCCTCGAGAATGCAAACCTGAAGGTTGTAAATGGATCTTCAAGAAGAAATTCTGACTTGATGGCATTGTCGACAAATACAAAGCCAGATTAGTTGTTAAGGGTTTCACCCAACAAAAAGGTATTGACTTCTTTGACACATATTCTCCTGTTGCCAGAATCTCCTCTATCAGAATCCTTCTAACACTTGCATCAATTCATAACATGTTCATTCATCAAATGGATGTCAAGACTGCTTTCCTGAATGGCGATCTTGAAGAAGAAATCTATATGGACCAACCAGAAGGATTCATTACCAATGGACAAGAAAACAAAGTGTGCAAACTTGTGAAGTCATTGTATGGACTTAAACAAGCGCCCAAACAATGACATCAAAAGTTTAACAAAGTTATTGCACAATTTGGATTCACTGTTCATGAACATGACAAGTGCATATATTCCAAGAACTTTGGCAATAAGTATATTATCCTTTGTCTATATGTAGATGATATTCTTATCCTTGGAACTTCTCATGATGTAATCTAAAGAGTAAAGGATTATCTTTCTTAAAACTTTGATATGAAGGATCTAGGTCATGCTGATATGATATTGGGAATGAAAATATCCAAAATCTCTGATGGAATTTCTTTAAGTCTATCTCACAGCATTGAAAGAATGCTTCATAAATTTGATTTCTATAACTCTAAACCTATTTCTACACCCTATGATTCTTCAATTGCTTTAAAGAAGAATATGGGTGAGCCTATGTCTCAACTGAAATACTCTCAATTAATAGGTTCACTTCTATACATTTCCAACAGGATTAGGCCTGACATCTCTTATGCAGTAGGTAGATTGAGTAGATATATTAGTAACCCTAATAGAGAACACTGGACTACACTAGAGAGAGTTTTCAGATATCTTAGAGGCACAATTGGTTATTGTCTGACTTACACTGGATATCCTGATGTTATGGAAGGTTATAGTGATGTCAACTGGATCACTAATTCTAACAGTGTTAAGTCTACTACCGGATATGTATTCATGTTCGGTGGTGCTGCTATGTCCTGAAAATCCTGCAAACAAACAGTGATTGCCAGGAGCACCATGGAGTCCGAACTTATTGCTCTGGACACAACTTGCTCTGAAGCTGAATGATTAAAGGATCTTTTATCTGAATTCTCTATTGTTTCTAGACCCATACTTTCAATCTCAGTTCATACTGATTCAAGATCCACCATTGAGATTCTAAAATAAGATAATGCCAATAAGAAGATGAACAGACATATCCAAATCAGACTTAAGTCTGTTCAGCGCCTATTGGGCAAAATTGTGCTTCTGGACTTTGTAAAGTCCGAGAAGAATATTGCTGACCCATTTACTAAGGGTCTTTCTAGGAGTGTGGTCCTAGAATCATCGAGGGAGATGGGGTTAAGCCCATAGTAGAGTTCACCGACAACGGGAACCCAACCTCCCAGATTGGGAGTCGATTCCATGAAAGAGGTTCAATGTGATAGAAATAAGCTGGACTAGTGATACTCGTGTGGAGCATCGACCCAGATATGCTTATATCATATATGTAGCAGTGTAGCTACTACCCCTTCTCTATGGTGACGATGCTCTTATAATACAGCTAGGTAAGGATGAGTTTAACTCTTAATAAGTCCAACGCATGTAGTATGGAGGGTATACTATCCAGCTGTAGTACCCTTATAGGACTTACCTACGTGAGAGGAACCGTAATGACCGCGGTTGGGAGGGCAGGGCTGACCCTAGAAACTCTCATGAGTCGGTTATTGTGAGCATGGCCTTTAATGCTCAACTCGCTCGTTCAATAGATGGAGACTTACTGTGTGTATATTCTATCAATATCTGGTAAAAAAGGCTAGTTCCAGGCATAATCTGCTATGTCTCTCAGATGGCGATAAATTCACTATGGAAGTTTCAGGCGTAGTCCACCTTCCTGAATTCACAGTATGATGTTGCCCGATTTCATTCGTGTTTTATGATTTGATGATTTGATTGTTATTATTGTCAAGTTGTCTTATCTTCCCTGAAACTCTTATCTTCCCTGAAACTCAAGTTTTGGGGGGACTGTTGGATGTGTTTTGAGTTTGGAGGAAAAACTTGAGTTTCCCTCTGTTTGCCTTAGAGTTTAGTCCCACATTAGATAGGTGATGGGAAATTGGGTAGTATATATACCAACTTCTCCCATACCTATTGTTATGAGTGTTGGGTCATGGGCCACATCCCCACACACGCGCGCACACGCCGAACCAAACAGGGCCAAGCTGGGTGCGGGTGGCGCGCGCCCACGGCCTGCAGACACGAATGCAGTTCGATTCAAGGGCTTGTTGGACCTGCTACATTTTTTTATTTTGATTTTTATTTTTATTTTAAAATTTTGTTGAGATTTTTCGGGTAGAGTTGGACCCGTTCAAGAGAATCGGATCTGCACGTTGCAACCACTCGTGCATGATCACAGATTCTCCCGGGCTGTTACAAACTGAAAGATCTGCAGAGGATTATAAATACCCTATTTCTGCATTTATCTTTTACATGAAACAGAAATCGATCTGCCCTCTTTCTCTAATAAATTTCTTACATAAAAAACTATGTTCTTGTTATCGGAATTTGGTACTTTCTAACGTTATTTTTTTCACTTACGGGCAACAAACCTCCGTCCGAGCAGAGGCGTGACTCATCGTCCTGAGTTGGGTGTTGGTGTACTACCGAGGGAGTTTTTACCGTTAGGAGAGGAGGTCAATTTCAAGGTCCGGACGAGAGACCGGCCATCTTTCTTCTAGGGCAGTGCGTCTGCACGACTACGTCACCCCAGACCAGCTTTTTGTTTTCTTTTGATTCTGTATTTCAGTTGCATGCTTAGGACAAGTAGTTTATTAAATTTAAGGATTTATATTTATTGTATATTTTAATCTAGTTAAATTTACTACAGGGATGATCAATTCCTCAGGAAGAGGAAATGGTCTCCCCAATATTCTGGATGCTGCTCTCTGGAGAGTCGTTCGGATGGCTTTCCTTGCTGGTGTCTTCGGAAGATTCTGATGGGAAGAGACATGTGTCTTGATCCTGGTGTGGGTCAGAAATTTGACCACTATCTTACTGAAATTGTCCGCCACAATTTAGTTTTCATTTGTATCTAAAATTGTCCACATTATTTTCAATTTGTCCACGTATTGGTCAAATTGTCCACTTCTTACTGAAATTGTCCACTTCAATTAAGTTGTCCACTTATATTTGAAATTGTTTACATTTGTCAGTCTATAAAAAGTAGACAATTTTAGTTTTATTTTTTGTATAAAATTCTCCACTTTTTAGTGCAATATATTTATTAATTTCAAATTATAAAGAACAATCATTGGGAACACTTGTGCGATAAAAAATTCAAAAAATAAATTTATAAGAAAAAACAATAGCATAGTGTGTTTACAAAAAAAACTAAACAGAAAGTTTCTTATTTTTATTTCCTAATTAAATACTATAAAAAGTTGAAAATTTATCTAAATGAGCATATAAAGATCTAAGATCAGTAATACAAATGTTAAATGCTATTAAAACCACAAATCTCACATTATTCAAAGCTTTATTGAAAGAAAATTCTATAACACAACTACATGTAGACAAATTCGATATTACAAGTGAATAGTTTCTAAGCTTACAACTTTTTTCTTAATATTCACTATATTAGCAACAATTTTTCTCACTAAAATGATATGAAAAAAATATTACCCTAGATGATAAATCTGTCCACTCAATACAAAATCAGCGTATATTTGTGCTACAAAGCATTAAATGCTCCTACAATGAAAGATCTCTGTCAAAATCTCTTTATCAATGCACATATGTTGTGTCAGCCTGAGGTGGACAAATTGTAGAGAAGGGTTGACAAACTGAGAGTCGTCATGAGCAATGCGTCATGTATATGTGCTAGTGAACTCAGACGGAGCAGCTCATAAATAATAATACTCATGTTACGAATATATAATGTAGCTCATATTATCTTTTGTGACGACAAGGGGTAAGAACATGAGAAAGTCGATCAAAGGGTTTTTGTCAAAAATAAATAACAAGGGATTTTTTAAAAGAGGATCTTTATAAGGGGGTAAAGACAAATTTACCAACATGTTTTCCTTCGTAAGCTTTGCTGAATAATATATATGTATTTAGCAAAAGGAAGATCCTTTTATTCTATACATTGCTATAATTGCACATAAATCTGTCTTTCCTTTCTCTACTCTCTCCCTCTCACTGTTATACAATAATAATACTTTTCTCTGTTTTACTTTTGGGTCTTTCTTATGTGTACTCCTCAAATCTTTCATAATTTAAAAAATACTCGTCAAATCTTAATAATATCAGAATTATTCTACAAATTCTTCCAAAATTTCAAAAATACTCTCACTGATCAAAATTACTCCAATACTCATAGACTCTCTCTTTGTGTTCTCTCGTGTCTCTCCCTTTCTCTCTCTCCCCCTTTCTCTTTCTGAGGCGGCGAAGGTGGATGAGGAGATGCGGAGGAGGAGGCGCTGGCTGAGTAGGAGTTATTGTAGACTGTCCAAAAATCACTGAGAATAAGTCATCAGAAAGCAGAGTCCAAATTTCAGACGTAGGGCTAATCATAGCCACTACCTTAGCACCAAAACACGGAGGTCGAAACCCGCGTCTCAGCATTACTGCAGTAGCATCACTACAGTACCAAGACGCAAGGGTTGAAACCCACGTCTCTACTTTACCACAATAACCAAGACGCAAACTCGGAGCTCGCGTCTCACATAAAGCTTAATGCAGAACTTGATGCTCACATTTTAACTAAGTTTGAAGTTCAAGCGTTACCTCAATGGCTAAAAGCGAGGCCCGAAGCCCGCGTTTCAACTACAGAGGAATCCTCAATCTCGGTTATAACTGCCCTCATTACTGGGTCAATTATTGCCCACGTAATGAGGGAGTTAACCCTCATTATGGAGTGTTTTAGGGAACACTTTCCCCCCCTTAAACCTCTATAAGTAGCACAGTTTGCTATGGAAGAGAGGGCGGAAAAAATCTAGTTAGAAGATTTTCAGTTGTAAGCCATAGAAGGACTAAGATCTCCAGCTAAAAGAAAGAGAGAGTTCAACTCTTCGAACAACTTGTTACGTTCAAGTTTGTTTTTGCCTAAAGTCTTTTTGAGATTCTTGTTGAACAGAAGCTGTGTTACTTCATCCACCATCCAAAGAGAAGATTTTCAAGAAGGTTTGATGTTCACCCAGTCAATAGAAAACAAGATTCACTTTCCATCGTCACATCAAGAACCTGGCATTAAACAAAGAGGAGATTTGAGTTTGAATATCTCCCCTCTCTTGTAAAAGGATTATTGATCCGTTATAATTTTCTTTACCATCAAATAAAGAATTTACACTTTGATCTTCAATTTTCTCACCAAACAAGAGATGACGACTCCGCTGGGGATTACTTTCTCTACCGATGAGCAAGTCGTGGCGCAGGGTGACGCACCTACATGGGAAAAAATGGTCAAATCACTCATCGTCGAGTTTGACCAGGCAAAGTATGAAGTGTTCCTCTCTTTCGGCTCCAAGAGCCTGGGGCGTGGCAGTACCACAAGGTCTCCTCGGGGATCCGCTCTCAAGTCTGCTCTGAGATCCCTTCAAATGCGACTGATAAGAAGAGTGTCACGGCTAACCACATCACACGTAACACCCGTGTCAACGTCTCCCACGAGATCTGCGAGAGTAGCATTGCTGATATTCAGCCCGTTTATGCCCATACTCTTCCTCAGTTCCAGGTTACCAGGGGTTCCCAGCAACCCGTACGGCGTAACCGGAATGCTGAACGTCGACAGAGACGACGTGCGCGCCAATTACAGGCGCAAGAAGCTGGAACAACCATCTGTCCAATAGATACAGAACGCGAGGCTCAAGCTCGTGCCTCTTCCGAGTTGCGTCAGATGCACGAGTCCGCGTTTGGAGACTAAAACGCGAAGCCCAACAGACTTGCGTTTCTGAGACTTCACTTCCCAAACGCAACGTTCAGTAGCGCGAGGGCTATGCTTCTTCTCAGAGACACAAGACCCGCATCTCTACAACCAGACGCGGAATTGAGAAAACTCGCGTGTCTCAACCGTCGCCGACCAAACGCGACAATCAACAATGTGAGGTCAGCGTCTCTGCTCAGAGAAGCACGAGACCCACGTTTCGAAGTTAAAACGCGAGAGTTGACCCTGTTCTGCACAATGCGAGCTCCACGTTTCTAAACCCTGCGTCTCAGATTCTCGACGTAAGGGTGACTCTTAGAAAATGAAAAGCCCTCAGCAATCTGAGGCCAATCTCTTTGATCCCCCTCCCACAGATCTAAGAGATTATTTGACAAAGAAAAGGAGTGCTAATCAGATCACTAAATCGTGCTGCCGTGAACGGCTCATCACAGCAATGTTCTCTGAATGTCGCTGCAACTCATATGCAAGCAAACAGTCGATATTTAGACGATTGACCTCGACCTCCCGATTAGCCAAGAGGTATCACTATCACAGAAGGAGAGCCTTCTCTGACGTGGAGTACTCTGTAATCACTACAAATATGGCAAGCAGAAGTAGGGAAAAACAACCGGCGGTCAACTCCGACGAGTCTAACACAGAACTGATTGAGATTTTAAGAATAAAAAGAATTAAAGTTCAGATTTCTTAGTCTCAATGCGAATCCGCTGTAGCAAGGGCTCAAGCGGGTCGTGATCCTCAGGGAAGGATGCGATGCAAGCTTTTCGACCCGATTCCTCTTTAACTTCAAAATAAGAGAAGAAGTGATTAGATTTGAGATATATGATATGAAAGATGTGGCTTTGCTGATCTTCTACCACAACCCTATTGCAAGTTAAGGGGCTTGATCTTCATCTTAAGATGTACATGATTCACCCTAGGTTATTACAAATAATTCAAGCAAGAAAAATTAAATACAAGATTCTAACTAAGTTACATTATTTAAAAGCCAAGCTATGGTTCATCCTAACATCTAGGTACAGCTTAATAAAAGATGAATCTCAAATTTATGCTGTCCTAGTTCTTAAGTTTGAAATTATGAAAAGTCTTTTTAATATGCAACCTAGATTAGGAATTCTAGGTATTTGTTTAATCTTCTAGAAAAGTTGCCTTTAAACCTAGGGTTTCTAGAGATGTTCGTTAATCAGATCAAGGCTTAACTGCTCTAGGGTTGCTTTAAGAATCTCAGCAAACCACTAGAGAGGATTAGTTCATCATCATTATTTTTTTCTTCTTTTTCAATTTATTTATTCTTTTTATTATTATTTAATGAGAAAGATTGCAAGGAAACAAAGAAAAAGAAAACCAGAAGAGATCACAGATTAAAAAGAAAACCAGAGAGATCACAAAATAAAATTAAATTGCAGAAATTAAATGAGAACAAAGAGTGACCTTTATTGCAGAATAATCTCCAATTACAAAGCTCCTTCTTCTCCACAACGGGCATAAAACGAAAATTACAACTTGCTGGAATAAAAAATGGCTAAAGAAAACCCTAATCGTCTCTGGATGCCCTGTACGTTGCACTGCAGGGGGTATTTATAGGTGCAGAAGGTAGAGGAGTCCCGGATAGAGTCGCCCACGAAAAATGGTCTCTGGATAAGCTCGGATTGCCGCAAAAACTGGGATTTTGCCGCAATTTTGCGGCAGTATAGTGGCAGATTGCCACGCGCTTTGGCGCGTGGCTTCTCCTGGTCCGTCCATGTGGGCGCCTGCTTCTGGAAGTATGATCCTGGCTCTTCATATTGGGATTTCGAGATAACTTGATAATCAAGTTACCTAGATTTTGAATTCTCCCAATCTCTTTTAAACGAATTTTCTTATCTCTGCACTCTTTTCATTCTCATCTGCAAGAGTTTAGGGTTGGGTAGAAGTCTATCCTTCCCTCATCTTTGATATTTGCAACTTCAGCCCTTTGTGTATTTGCACTTTGACAATTGATATTTGCACTTTTACACCTGGGCTTCAAATGTGGGCTTTTGGGCTTCATTAAGCTTTATTTATTATAAAAATAAGAATTCGAGGCCTGCACACAATAAATTACAAAATATTAATAAATGTGCATTATAATATGAATAAATGTGCAAATGTGATGGTAAATATGATGACAATTATGCATTTTTACTACTAATCACACCCCCACACTTATCTTTTTGCTCGTCCTCGAGTAAAAATCAAAAAGAAAAAGAAAATCTAATCTAACTAACTCACTTTCGTAGGAATCACGGTTGCACTTAGCGTGTGCAACAAGCCGTTAACCCCTAGGTTACCCTAGAGGACGAGTGTTGTCTCGTGAGGGTTTTCAGCGGATTACACCCACAAAATCCATAAAAAGGAAAATATTTGACTTATATTTGAAGAGACTAAGTAGTCTATAAGTTTTAGGATCCTCATTTTTATTCATTCTTTAAACTTAGTCTTAATAAAGTTAATTGTTTTCCATTTTAGGTAAGAATTAAAATTGAATTTCTAATATAGTCTTTTTCGTTACCAAAAATCATATGCATCCTTATGTTTTTATTAGCAATTCCTTAACTTGGACTCTCATGCCTCTTTATTATTTTTATAACATCATCTAATTTTCTTTCGTGTAAGTATAAAGGCTTCTTGAGGCCCTCATACCTAACTAATCGACTAATAGATGTGTTAATAATTTTTTTTTTTGGCATGTATAACTCATCTAATTTTCTTTCGTATAAGTATCAAGGCTTCTTGAGGCCCTCATACCTAACTAATTGACTAATAGATGTGTTAATACATGTATAATATTTCTCAGTTTTCTTAGGCTTTCTAATCCACCCATGTAGCGAACTTAAAGTCGGTGGCTCCCAAATCGGTCGGCTTTAGGGCACCAGGTGAGAAAACACCCTGCGGACTCAAATTCGAATGAACTAGGCCACAAAACTAAGGATTTTATTTTTATTTAGAACTCACCTTTAGGCGTGAATACTTATGCTTCTTGAGGCACATGTATCCAGCTTAATTGGTGATATTAATTTTTTTTTTTTTTATGAGGCACAAGGTCTTTGTCTTAGAATCCTAGATATGTACTAGGAATGCATATTTCATTAAGGTAAAAATTAAGACTAACTAATTATTCAATTTCTCTTCCTATACCTAAAATTTAAACAATTTATTTATTTTGACCAAGTTTTTAGAAATCCTAATCATGATTTTCCTAATCCTTAAAACTAACTTAGATTTCTTTCAAAAAAATAAGTCAAAGTATTATCTTTTTATAAGTTTTTTTTTTAAATTTTTTTTAAAATTTTTTTTAAATTTTTTTTTTGAAATGTTAGAACAAATAAGAGAAAAATATTTTTTTTATTTTATTAATTAATCTTTTCTATGTTAGTAAACCCTCCCCCACACTTATCTCATGCATTGTCCTCAATGTATGAAATGCATGAATGCATGAAGAAAAATGTAAAGAGAGGCAAAAAATAATAGTATACCATAATATGTACAACACATGTATCACTCTCACCTAGAGCTGCTTAGGATTCATCCCTCTAGCTCGTTTCCCATCATTCCAATGGGTTCTCTTTATAAGGCACAATGGGGAGACTAACATTTTTGTTTTAACTTTCTCTCCCCCCAGTTTCATCTTCTTTAGGCTCTTCCTCATCATATGTCCACCTCCATTATTTAAAAATTCATCACACCTTTCAGTTGGAACTTCCTTGCCGAGAAATTCTAGCTCAGTTCCGTACATCTCCTCAAAACTTAAATCAACACTTTTCCCTGGAAGTGAATAATTAACCAACATCTCCTTAATCGGTGTATCTAAACACAGGAGTTCTTCTTCAAAGAGACTTTCGAAAGTTAAGTCAATCAGAGTTTCTTGAACTATATTCTCATGCGATATTTCAGTGCTTGGCTCTTTGAAGATACTTAGATCAAATCTTCGTTTTTTAAAGGGAACTTTAAAATTATAATCCTCAACATGTGTCATCTTATCACTAAAATCGCACTTATCCTCAAATAACTTGTCAAGAAATAGAGACTCATTTTCACTTTCTTTTCACAAATGTTCTCGATGAAGTTCACCTCAAATGTTTGGTCTTTTATCTTACGAGATTTGTTTTCCAAGTTGAAGACATTGACCTCTTTAGTCATGTTTCCAAAGGTCAACCTCATGGATCCATTCCTACAATTTATGATCGCATTTGCAGTTGCAAGGAACGGACGCCCTAGGATAACGGGAGTTTGAGACCGAAGAGTGGATACAGGTTCGGTCTCCAGAACAACAAAATCTACTGGGTAGATAAACTCCCCAACTCGGATGAGCACATCGGTAATTTCTCCTTTGGGAATTTTTATGGATCGGTCAGCTAATTGGATTGTAACCTTAGTCGGACTAAGTTCGCCCAACCCAAGTTGTTGGTAGACTGAGAAGGGGAGTAAGTTGATACTTGCTCCCAAATCAAGAAGTGCATGCTTAATTGCAGTTTGACCTATTGTGCAAGAGATGGTGGGGCAACCAGGGTCCTTATACTTGACAGGGATCTGGTTGGACAATAGCTCACTAATGTTAGTGGCTAGAAAAACCTTCTTGGGCACATTAGTCTTTCTCTTCTTTGTGCACATGTCCTTAATAAACTTGGCATACTTAGGGACTTGTTGAATTGCATCAAGAAGAGGTATATTATCTTGACTTGATTAAAAATCTCGCGTACCTTATCCATTTGTGCACATTGCTTATCTTTAAGCCTATTTGGGTAGGGTGCGATGGGCTTGTGCATCTCTTCGGCTGACTTGTCTTTTTTCGTGTTGTTGGCATCAAGTTGAGATGGAGTGGGATCAGGCAAGCTGAATGCTTGTTTAGAACTTGATGGTGTTGATACTTGGTTATCAACTTGTTTTCCCGACCGCAATGTATGAATCGCATTGCACCGACTCATATGATTCTCTTCAGCCAAGTGAGCTTGACTAGAGTTCCTAGGGTTTGGGAATGGTTGACTAGGTAGAGTACCCTTTTACCTTTCTTGCTGATTCATTTGCATCTCTATCCTAGTCAAGACTTGAGCCAGTGTGTCATTGCTTTTAACGAGAGTGTCCACCTTTCTTTCCATATTGGAGAGCCTTGTTTCCATTTGTGAATATTGGAAAGAGGGTGGAGGATTTTGATAGGGCGGATTTTGGAAATTGTTGGAGAATTTGGGCCTAGTTTGATCATTGTTACTTTGGCCCCATGACAAATTGGAATGGTTTCTCCAACCGGATTGTAGGTGGGCGAATATGGATTGTTGGCGGGCGGATTGTTGGTGGGCCTTGTGAAGGCCGCACTCATATGTTCGGGCAAGCTTTGATGCGCGATAAAGACGGGACATTCCTCGAACACATGGTTCATATTTTGACAATAAGTACAGCCCACCGAAGATGTTGGGCTGACTTGGTTCACAGAGACTGGTTCTTTAGTTTCAAGAGCCTCAAGTCTTCGCATAACAGCAGCTAACTTAGCATCGGTTGCTATGTTGGCCTCAATGGAATGGATACCTCCTTTAGAAGAAGTAGGGTCATTAGTCCTAAGTTTTTCCGGAGTAGGTTCCCATTGGATGGTATTTTCAGCTAATTGCTCATACAATAACCATCCATCAGTTTCGTCCTTTTTCAGAAATCCTCCTTGGCACATGGATTCTAACAATGTCTTAGTTTAATATTCTAATCCATCATATAGAACTTGGCAAAGTCGCCATTTCTCTATCCCATGGTGAGGGCATTGGGCAAGGAGGTCCTTGAAACGTTCGAAATATTTCCAAAAAGGTTCATTGGCTGTTTGCTTAAACTGTAAGATATTCTTCCTAATCAGTGCAGTCTTGTGGACGGGATAAAATTTTTTTAAGAATGCCTTAACAAAATTATCCCACGAAGATATTGAACCGGCCTCTAGACTGTAGAGCCATTTCTTTGCTAAATCCTTCAAAGCAAAGGGGACAAACCTAAGTTTGATGTCATCTTTTCCTAACTTAGGAATATTCATCATGAGACATACTTCCTCAAATTCCCTTATGAAGAAGTATGCATCCTCGGAGTCAAGTCCATGAAATTTCGGAAGGGTGTTGATGTATTGTGGCTTAAGCTCAAATGGGTCAACACCTTCATCTTTAAGCTTGATGCAAGAAGGAAGAGAGGTCCTAATAGGATAGAACCTATCTTGGAGTGATATTGGTTGTGCCATGTGTGGGTCGGGCTTTTGCTCGGGTGGTGAACTAGTTCTAGTTAGCCTGGATGTAAGTGGGTCTCTCGACCAAGCGGACATGCACAATCAGCAAACAAGTTCACCCAATCAATCAATAAAAAAAAAGAAAAACAATCAAAAATCCTAATCTAGGGTAAGCCTTGACCTAGACGACTCCTAACTTTAGACTGTCCTTAGGAGGTCTATTGTCGACGTTAACCACAAGCTAATCGGACAGGTAGGTGGCAAGACCGGTGGGAGGTTTTCCGTCAGAGACGTTCCTTAATTAAATAACAATCGTTCTTCGGGCTTTCGGCCCTCAATCCCTGCCTAGACACCGATTTGACAAGAGTTAATTTCGAACAATTTTCCTCCTTCGGTCAATCTCCTATTGAGTCCGAGTTAACCTAGGGCCAACGTCTAGTCAAATTTTACTTAAGGTTAGGGTTGTGAGTGTGACGGATATGATTTGTGGGCCAAGGAAGGGTGATGAAATCCCCACCTTATCTTGCTTATGGGTTATGCCCTTAAGATGAATTAGTGTACGTGTAAAGCTGTAGAAAAGTAATCACTCAAGAAAGCAGTAAACAACCAAGAGTGTTTCCTAATCTATATGCTATGCAAACGTACCTTGTCGCCAGCACTCTTCAACAGAATTAAAAAGAATTAAAATAGACACGTGCCCTAAATGCAAGAGTCTAATATTTTTTTATTTTCAACAAATGGGTTAATGTTATTAATTAGCAGTTGCAGAGTGATAATAGAGAAATTTAATCACAGCAGTAAGCAAATTTTGCAATGCAGAGCAACCTGCAGAAAAGCAGGTTAGTAGTTCACTACAATTGCCGCAATTTTGCAACTTTTGCCGCAATTTTGCGGCAAATTGGTAGGCCCTGGTGCTCTGCCTTCGAGGGCAGAGGCACTGGGTAGCTATGTGTCCTTGCTGCTGCTTTTTTTTCCTGTTTTCTGTATCTGCAAACAGAAAAAATAAAAATTGATTAGATGGAGGAAATCGTGCCGTTCCTTCCCCGGCAACGGCGCCAAAAATTTGATTGAGATTTAAGAATAAAAAGAATTAAAGTTCAGATTTCTTAGTCTCAATGCGAATCCGCTGTAGCAAGGGCTCAAGCGGGTTGTGATCCTCAGGGAAGGATGCGATGCAAGCTTTTCGACCCGATTCCTCTTTAACTTCAAAATAAGAGAAGAAGTGATTAGATTTGAGATATATGATATGAAAGATGTGGCTTTGCTGATCTTCTACCACAATCCTATTGCAAGTTAAGGGGCTTGATCTTCATCTTAAGATGTACATGATTCACCCTAGGTTATTACAAATAATTCAAGCAAGAAAAATTAAATACAAGATTCTAACTAAGTTACATTATTTAAAAGCCAAGCTATGGTTCATCCTAACATCTAGGTACAGCTTAATAAAAGATGAATCTCAAATTTATGCTGTCCTAGTTCTTAAGTTTGAAATTATGAAAAGTCTTTTTAATATGCAACCTAGATTAGGAATTCTAGGTATTTGTTTAATCTTCTAGAAAAGTTGCCTTTAAACCTAGGGTTTCTAGAGATGTTCGTTAATCAGATCAAGGCTTAACTGCTCTAGGGTTGCTTTAAGAATCTCAGCAAACCACTAGAGAGGATTAGTTCATCATCATTATTTTTTTCTTCTTTTTCAATTTATTTATTCTTTTTATTATTATTTAATGAGAAAGATTGCAAGGAAACAAAGAAAAAGAAAACCAGAAGAGATCACAGATTAAAAAGAAAACCAGAGAGATCACAAAATAAAATTAAATTGCAGAAATTAAATGAGAACAAAGAGTGACCTTTATTGCAGAATAATCTCCAATTACAAAGCTCCTTCTTCTCCACAACGGGCATAAAACGAAAATTACAACTTGCTGGAATAAAAAATGGCTAAAGAAAATCCTAATCGTCTCTGGATGCCCTGTACGTTGCACTGCAGGGGGTATTTATAGGTGCAGAAGGTAGAGGAGTCCCGGATAGAGTCGCCCACGAAAAATGGTCTCTGGATAAGCTCGGATTGCCGCAAAACTGGGATTTTGCCGCAATTTTGCGGCAGTATAGTGGCAGATTGCCACGCGCTTTGGCGCGTGGCTTCTCCTGGTCCGTCCATGTGGGCGCCTGCTTCTGGAAGTATGATCCTGGCTCTTCATATTGGGATTTCGAGATAACTTGATAATCAAGTTACCTAGATTTTGAATTCTCCCAATCTCTTTTAAACGAATTTTCTTATCTCTGCACTCTTTTCATTCTCATCTGCAAGAGTTTAGGGTTGGGTAGAAGTCTATCCTTCCCTCATCTTTGATATTTGCAACTTCAGCCTTTTGTGTATTTGTACTTTGACAATTGATATTTGCACTTTTACACCTGGGCTTCAAATGTGGGCTTTTGGGCTTCATTAAGCTTTATTTATTATAAAAATAAGAATTCGAGGCCTGCACACAATAAATTACAAAATATTAATAAATGTGCATTATAATATGAATAAATGTGCAAATGTGATGGTAAATATGATGACAATTATGCATTTTTTACTACTAATCAAGAACCAAAAGAAGTATATCGATATACTTGCACTCGGATTGGTTAGGTCGCTCCGATCAATTACAGTGCCCTCGCTTGGGGCATTGAGGTAAGTGAATCACACTCCGTCATTGCAGAATCGCAGGCCTCGAACTCTTCTATAGAGAAGGAAGCCTTTGCGTACATGACAAATACTTCTGAGGAGACGGCCAGACGCTTTGAACAACAAGCCCAGGTCCAGAGGGAACAATTCGATATGATTCGCGCTCAACAAGAATCTATCGATACCCTCAAGTAGATGCTCGTATAATTACTTGAAGACAAGAGGAAGTCAACCGACAAAACTTCTTCTAAGAAGTTTAAAGGCAAACGGAAAGAAGGAGAAAGCTCATCTTTTGTACATATCGAGGAGAAGGAGCAATCTAATTTTGAGTCGTCTAAATCCTCATCTAAAGAGGAAGGCAACCCGGAGAATGGGGGTATTCATTCTAAAAGAATGAGTCAATTGGAGCAGCGTCTGGAAGCCCTTACTAATAGAAAAGGCCTCCAATAAGCAGGAGTGGTCCGGCCATGTCCGGCCGAGTGGGACCTTATTCCGTACCCTCCTAAGTTCAAAGCTCCGACCTTACAGGATTTCGACGGCAAAGGGTCACCGAACCAACACATCTACTACTTCAAGTCTCAGACAGGAAATGTAGTAGATAATGATGCCATCTTGGCACGTTTGTTCATCGGCACTCTAAAAGGGCTTGCCTTTGAATGGTTCATGAAACTCCTAGAAGACTCCATCAAAAACTAGAGTGATTTGGAAAAGCTCTTCCTGACGTGCTTCTTTAAAGACGACTCGAAAATTACAATGCCCGCTCTCCGGCAACAAAGCAGCGAAAGGGAGAATCAGTCAAAACATTTGTGAAGAGATTTCAGAATATGACACTCCGATGTCCTAGCGGTATGACCCAGTCCATCCTGGTAGAAACATGCCACCATAATCTACAAACTTCACTCCTAACCCAGATAGGAGTCGCTGAAAGTCACACCTGAAAGCAATTGGTCCAGCAAGGTGTACAGGCTAAAGAAATTATCGCCAGGGTTAGGGCAGAAGAAAACAAATCCAAACCCGAAAAGTCGACAAGGCGCGCGCTAGAAATATCTTTTTAATCAAAAAGAAAAGATACATTGGCGACAGAGATAAAATCCCCCGTCAAACCTCAGTCGGCCAGGGGAGGTGGTTCTTCAAGTCAGCCACGTGCCGACAAGTAGTATTCCTTCAAAGACGAGCATGTCGATTCGTTGTTCAAGTTACTCAACAAGAGAAACAGATTGAAGCTTCTTGAAGGTAGACGTCCTGAATAAGTCAGCAAGTCTGACAATCTCAACGACTGCCTGTATCATAGGATGCTAGGGCATCCCACCAAGAGCTGTTACGTCTTCAAAGATATCCTTCAAGCTCTGATCGATGCGAAAGTGCTAAAGTTCCGTCCATAGCAGAAAAAAGTGACAGCTAATATGACATCATTTCTTCAGTTTGGAAAATAACCTCCAGCACCGTCCGTAGTAGTTCCCATCCCGAAAGGGGAACTAAGAATGATCAATATAGACCCACATCATCAACAGGAGAAAGGTCTTGTACTATCCCTACACCTCAGGGAGAAATTATGTGGGTTCATCCCGACCTTGTGGATAACCAACAGTGGACTATTGTTACCAAGAGAAAGTCCAAAGGTAAGGCGAAAGTTTCGTCCTGCAATATGGTGTGCGCTTCTTTCCAAGAAGCAGAAATCGATGTTCCTCACTAACCGGTTCGGAAGAGGAAACAATCGTCCTTGCCGCAGAGCTCAATAAACCACTCGTGGTAGAAACTCGCTCGGGTCAGTCGTATTTAAAGAAGTACGACGAGATGGTGGTAAGCCCTCCTAAACCTACAGCAGAGCCAACCAAGCCCTCCGCGAAGCAACCTGTGAAGAAGAAGAAAGAGCTTCGGTTTTTCAAGGCTCTCCCAAAATGAGATGCGCTTTCTACCACAAAAAATCGTGAAGGGAAAAGTGGTGGAAGATTTTCTGGCTAAATATTCAGATCCGAGAACGACCAAACTTTACGTCGATCTCCCAGACGAGGTCATTGAAGTTTGTCTGACCCAGACATCTTTTGAAGGACAGGTGTGGCAACTCTTCTTTGACGGTGCATCGAGAACAGGTCCGCAAGGGCATGTCATAACAGGAGTGGAGGTAGTACTGGTCTCCCCACAGAACTACGTGATCCCTCATGCATTCTCATTAATCGAGCCATGCTCCAACAATGTAGCGGAAGACAATGCCCTCTTGATTGGAATGCAAATAAAAACGTAAAAGCATAGGCTTGAATTAAGATACCAATAAAAACGTTGCATAGGCTTGAATTAAGATACCAATTGAAAATTAAATCAATTGAAACAAAGTAAAAGCTCGAGCACTAGCATAAACGAGATATATATGTATGAAAAATTTAATACCAATCGAAATTGATACAATTGGAATTGAAAGCATACATACATACACAATACATATGAGTATACAAGAAGATCAAAATTGATACCAATTGAAACAACAATAATATCAAAGTGTATCTCATATTACAATGAAGAATACGAACTAGTTAAAATGAAAAGTTTTGTTAACTAGTACGAAATCCTTCAAGTAAGGAATAAAACAAAAATATTTTTCATGAAAAATGAAATCCACATAATATTCAACACTCAAGTCAATAAAGCGCATATAGGACTCATGAAAACAAAACATGAGTAAATAAGAAATGTGAGTGTACAAATAAGATGTGAAGATCACAATCATAAAAAATGTTCCATTTAGCTCAATATTCCTTAAAACAAGAAAATCATCAAAACTTATTTAATCTTTAAGGTATATGTATGTCTTATACAAACTAAAGTATACATACATATCCAAACACAACGAGTCCACAAAGATATATGCGTGAAGGCACGTGGCTCAAAAGGATATACATGTATATCTAATAGTTTGGACAAGATAGACATATACATGAAGTTTAAACATAAACACAAAAACATGAAACAACTAATTTTCAGCAAAACAAATTTCATTTCAAGGTATATGTATGATTTGTCAACACAAGAAGTATACATACATATCCCTAAACACAATTGAGTCTATAAAGAAAGATTTGCATGAAAAGCAAATGACTCAAGGGGTATACATGTATATCTTAAAGTTTGGCAAAAATACACATATACATGAAATGAAAACTCATACACATAAAACAAATTCAAAAATAGGAATACAAGTTTAAAATGTATGAATCATCAAAACTAGACTATACTAGCACATCTAATGGGAACAAATAAGCATTCAAGCTCAAACATATATAGATTTATTTGTGGCTCACTATATGCACAAATATATACCTAGTTTTAATGAAAACTAACATCTAAACATGTAATCAAATCATTAAGTATAAAACAAGACATAAATAAACATGATAAACATAAACATGATTATTATGGAAATTCACATGTTATTAAACCTATGATAAATATGATAGCTAAACAAATTGTGAGAACACAAAATAATACTCCATATTAAACATGGGTGTCTCAAAATGCTATACATGTATGTCAAGGATCTAATAAACATAGCATTTTCATAATAATTTACAAACAATAAAAACATGCTAATAATGAAAAGAATGAAAAGCATGTAAACAATAATTAGGAGTTAGGAATCGTTACCAAAACCTAGAAGGCAACTCTCCTTGTCTCCAAAACATGGTGGTCCTCTCCACCAAACATTCCTTGAAAGTGATGCATCCAAATGATTTCCATGAAACTCGGAACGCATCCACTCCAAGGTACCTCTACTCTCACGTCATGCGAGAGCCCACACCTACATCATAAACAAGAGGGGTGGTCTTTGGTACCCATATCTTATTGGGTCCATGGGGGTTAGTACCTTCTCTAACCCAAACAAAATTATTTGCTAAATTTGAAACATTTATTCTATCATAACAAAATTTAGCAAGGTGGCCCTTACGTCCACATAGTGTACAAGTGTACACATGAGCATACATAGTGTGATGGTGTCCGTGAGGAGCATGTGTATGCCGTGTAGGGTGTGCATGAATAGATGGAACTTGTTTCTTTCGAAACAAAGATTCTAAACGTGTATGACCCACTACACATTGGCTTAAAGTGGAGCCCAAACAATCAACACTCTTCTTAAGCATAGATATATCTTTTTCAATTAAAGAAGAGGTGGCACATGCAATAGGTGATCTAGATGGAACTACCCTAGCATGGCAAACATGAGAATCTAAATCATTTTTCAAAGATTTATTTTTATTTAAACAAATTTCTAATTCTTTTGAAATAAAATCAATTTCTCTTTTCAAAGAATCATTTTCTTTTAAAACAAATTCAGCTTTTGAAGATAAAAACTCATTTTTCTTCAACACATTATCACAATCATTTTTATTTTTCAAAAAGGTATTTTCTTTTAGTGCAAGATCAAGTTGAGATCTCAATGAATCCCTTTCAATAGAAATCTCCTCTTTCTCTTGCAAAACAATGTCAAGTCTAGAAATTAAATTTTTATTTTCATTGTCAAGGCCTAGACTTTTCTTTTTCAAAGTTTTATATATTTCAATTAATTTTTCACACACAATTGAAACTTCTTCATTTAAAGCATGGGCATCAATATGATCATCACATGAAGAACTAGAATCAAAACTATCTAGTTGAGTTTCCGATTGTACCTCAAGGGAGTCATTCCCTTGGATCATATAGCATTGTTGTGGCTCGGATTTATCTCCACTAGATTCCTCCTCTTGTTGGATTTGTAATTGAAGCTCGGAGGTGGTTGTGGTTGTCAACTTGTTCCACACTGCAAAAGCGGAATCAAGATTAGAAACAAGCAAAAGATGTTCTCTTGAAAGCGTGCTTCTAATGGCCTCAAGGGCTTGTGCATTGGCCCTATATGCTTGCTATCACTAAGGTAGGATTCCTTGGTAATGGTAAGGTGAACCTTATATCCTAGGGTTTGTAGGTAAATGGACATCCTAGTCTTCCAAACAAGAATGTTGGAAGGGTCAAATCTAGGTGGGGTCATGAAGTCCATGGATGTAAACTATATGTGTGCAAACAAGCAAATGTAGATTAGCTAAACAAAGGATCTCACTCCTAGGATGTTAAGCCTAAATATCAGAAGCGTAGGCTCTGATACCAATTGAAATCACCTAGAGGGGGGTGAATAGCTGATATGCTAATCTATAAACTAAATGCGCTAAATGCGGAAGCTTAAAAACTAATTTACAACACACTTAATACAACCAACAAGTGTAGCCGAATTCCCCGTGAAGGGCTCTGAACTAACTCCTCTTGATTCTCCTAGATAAGGGTTGAGGTGCTATATGAAGCTCTTGTGGTTAAGTACAAGTGAGGCACACACAAACAAGCCAAGTATATAAGGATGAACAATATGAAATAATGCAAGGCACAAATGCAAGCAATAAGATATGAATGAATGAAAGATGCTTTGCACAAGTAAAGAGAGAGGGTTAAAAGACAATGGATCAAACACAAACACAAAGATATGTTTCGAGGTTCGAGCCCCTAGCTCTATGTCCCCGCCTTCACCGAGAAGGATTTCTAATCCACTATCTTGTCCACCGAGGACTCCCACCGAGGGAACCTCCACCGAGGAGGATTTTACAACAAGGGAGTACCGAACTCCTCTCTCAAACACTGCCTCACAACCGAGGGGTAGACCCGTAGCCAAACAACCGCAAACACCTCTACCGAAGAGGGTTACAACCAAACTCCAACTCCACCTCACCAAGAGGGAGTAAACAACAATCTCCACCTCTACCAAAGAGGGAGCAAACACCAACCCAATACAACAATCTCAACCTCTACCAAAGAGGGAGCAACACAAGAAATCAAGGGTTTACAACAAGTGGTATGTCTCAACCACAAACCTCTTTCCTTTTTTCACTAAACAAGATCCTAATAGAATAGGATAGAAGATAAGCTCAAGTGTGGAAAACTAAGTGTTTTGATCAAAGAAATACTCTTGGGAAAACACCAAAGATGATATAGAAATTTTTAGCTCAAAAACAATTCCCAAAACCTAATTTCTTTGAAATAAACAAAACACATAAAACAAAATAAATGAAGCTTTTTGGCACAAAAACTATTTTGAAACTTGTTTAATCACTAGAGAAACTCTGAAAATTTTCTTGTCAAAAGTCTTGTCAAAATCCCTAAAGAGATGGGGTATTTATAGCCCAAATAGAAAACTAGCTGTTAGGCTGATCTGTTAGCCTGACAGGCTGGCGGTCGACCGCCCGGTTGACCGCCAACGGTCATAAATATAACCGTTGGAGCAGCCCGATCGACCGCCCAGATACAGAGAGCAAAGCTCTCTGGTCCGGTCGGCCGACCGGCCGACCGGCCCTGTGTCTGCCAGACGTGCACAAGGCTGTGCACGTCGGTCGACCGCAACGGTCGACCGGCCCATTGTTCGGTCGACCGCACGGTCGACCGACCTGGCCTGTCAGCCACTGTCCTGGGTCAGAAACTGGGGTTAAAAATAATTTAAAAAATCTTTTATCTCTTCTAAAAATCCCCAAAAATAGTTTTAACATTTTGCATTGATATATAAACATGTGATAAAAGTTTCAACTCAAATATCAAGCAATTCAAACTATTTTTTGTGTTTTATCATTTTTACCAAAACCAAAACTAGTATTTTGTCAAACTTGGATTTTTCAATAGGAAATCTGATTTTTCCTAAAATTCATTGAAATACAAAAACATGATATTTAAACACATTAAAGCATGTTGCATATGGACATAAGTCCAATATACAAGAAACAAATATATATCATAATTTTTGTCTTTAATTCTAAAATAATGTTTTGTTAAAAATACCAAAACATTAAAACACATGAATAGGTATATCAAACTAAGTTTGTATAGAAGTTTAAGCATGTATGTATATAGAGCACATCTAATATACATAAAAACCAAATAAACTTATTTTGATCATTCTATTCATGAAAACCAAATCCAAAACATAAAACTTGTATGTGTTGTGCACTTGAGCATATCAACTAT
The DNA here is from genome assembly GCA_038442645.1 of Agave tequilana. NCBI lineage: Eukaryota > Viridiplantae > Streptophyta > Magnoliopsida > Asparagales > Asparagaceae > Agave > Agave tequilana. Next base: position 51,162 of record JAVJIF010014553.1, on the reverse strand, counting down.
TCTTATCTTTACAAATGGATCTAAAACACGCTAAAGTAAAACTAGGATACCTAAGTCTTCTTGATGATCTTCCATCTTCAAGTCGACTCGATCCCAAACGTGATCCACCGAGTGCAAAGGTATGATCTTGATACTCGGGCACGGGAATCACCAAGTGAAGGCTTCCAAACTCCTCTTTTTGAAGCAATCACCAACTAATATCTTGTTACATGATCTGAAACTAAAATCACAAGATTATTAGTAAACATAACTACATGAGTTAATCATCATCAAAACTAGAGAGGAAGGCCTCCGGCCAACAGAAAATACTTGTCTACAGTCACGACTTGTATTGCCCAAGAACTGCTTTGAAGATCACCAAAAGCCGATAGGAGATTGTCAAGCCAAAGAAGTTTTAGAGACTTCAACAGGTTCAAAACTCAGGGATTGACGATTCCTGTACATCGACTATGCATTGTGTGACATCCTTCCTGATGATCCCAAAGAGGCGGCTGTCATTAGAAGGAAAGCCCCCAAATTCTACTATAATGCGATCACGTGAACACTATATTGTTGATCGTATGATGGGATCCTCCTCCGCTATTTGTCACAAAAGGAGGCACAGGAAGTACTCAAAGAAGCGCGTGATGGCATGTGTGGAGCTCATCAGCCTGGTCCGAAGCTTGGGGATCGACTCTGAAGACTGAGATATTATTGACCTAAGATGATCCCTGACGCCATCACTTACGCTAAATGATGTCACGCCTGTCAGGTCCATGGTGACTTCATCCATCAAGCACCAGGATATCTTCGCTCTACAACCTCAACCTAGCCATTTGAGATGTGAGGAATGGACATGGTCGGCCCTATCAGCCCACCTTCATCCAAAGGATATCGGTTCATTTTAACTATAACCGACTATTTCTCTAAATGGGTTGAAGCTATTCCCTTGAGGGAGGTAAAAGCATCTGACGTGGTCAAATTCATTAAACATCACGTCATTTACCGCTTTGGTGTACCACGACGAATTGTTCATGATAATGGGCCCCAGTTCGTTAACTAGGCTTTTCAGAGGTTCTACAACAAGTTCAGAATGCAGAGTGTGTCCTCAACTACATACTATCCAGCCGCTAACGGCCTCACAGAAGCTTTCAACAAGACTATTGAGAAACTTCTCAAGAAATCCGTCTCGAAAAGCCAACGTGACTGGGACGACAAGTTAGGTGAATGCTTATGGGCCTATCGCACAACGGTTCGAACCACGACGAAGGCTACACCTTTCTCCTTGGTATATGAGTGTGAAGCTGTACTCCTATTAGAAATCTTAATCCCATCTCTACGTGTCACCTTAACAGCAGAGATGACAAATGAGGAGAAGCATCGACTGCGACTCCAAGAGCTGGAGGCTTTGGATGATAAATGTTTGCAAGCTCAACAGGAGATCGAGCTCTATCAAACTCGAATTACCAGAGCCTTCAACAAGAAAGTCAAGGAGCAAACTTTCAAGGAAGGCGACCTTGTCTTAGCTGTCAGAAGACCTATAATGATGACGCATAAAACCAAAGGAAAAATTCAGCCCAAATGGGAATGACCATTTGTAGTAAAGTCGGTCTACTCAAATAGAGCATATCGCCTCATAATCTCAGACGGTGATACGCTCATGATGTCAACCAACGGCAAATTCTTGAAGAAATACTATCCTTGATAGCACTCTTCTCCTGATAAGGTTAATATTACACCTTTGATCAAAACTCTAGATCCAGAAAAGCTTCTTTCCTTCATTGGATCACATCACAATCAATCAGCATCAAGCTAATCAAGCGCTGGTTACATCATGATGCATGATGTAAAATTTGAAGAAGAAACAAAACGTAAAACTTTGATTTTAGTTTAGTTACTCTTCTAGTGACATCTGACGCCTCCGATGGCTAAGGATAGAGAAAAATGTTAGCTTTTAAGTCCAATATAAATCTTCGATAACTTATCATGCTGCGGGGAATAGCATGGCTAGCCCAACTCAAATAGTAGTTAGTAAAGGCACACCAAATCCGTTGATAGCTGAGGGTTTGCTAAAAATCCTAAGGGACTTGTCCCATCCTCTCCTCCAAAATCTCCTACCAATTCTCACCCACAGGATGGTAGAGCCACAAAAATACTTGTTTTCATTTTCCTAATGAAATAAACTGGAATTTGTCAAGTTAATATTAACATCTGATAAACCAGATTTTCCAATCCTTAGTTGGTTCAGTCAAGTTAATATTAAACCTCTGATAACAAAACTCATTAGAAATCCTCGCTGTTATGTTAATAGTACACTTCTAACGGCAAATTTTTCATGTCTCAAGAAATCAATGATTGTCATATTAATATTAAGCCTCTAACAGTTCATTTTACTTTCCACCCAAAATTCCCTACCAATTCTCTTCCATAGAAGGGTAGGTTCACAAATACAATCATTGCTATGTTAACAGTACACCTCTGACAATGAAAATTTTTAATACTCTCCAACGAGTACAAGCCTCACTTGTCTCTCCTCTACATGGAGTCACAAGTTCTCAAAATTATTTCTATCGCAAACTAATTCTTGTCAAGTTAAAATTAAACCTCTGACATTCTAAATTTCACTTGTCAATTCTCATCAATAGAATGACAAGTCCTCAAATTTGCTCATATCACAAATCAACCACTGTCAGGTTAACATCACACCTCTGACAAATTACTGTTAAGTTTAACACTACACCTCTAACAGTGATTAAGTTGCTGCCAAGTTTAATATTAAACCTCTGACAGTCACTTTCCCTCAGGCTTCTATATCGAAGCTGAGATGAGCGATGCTAAGTTTAACATCACACCTCTAGCATCCAGTTCATTGTTAAGTTCAACAATACACCTATGACAATGACTTTCCCTCGAACTTCCTTATCGAAGTCGAGTAGTTAATGCCAAGTTCAAAATTACACCTCTAGCATTACTCGTCATTGTCAAGTTCAACATTACACCTATGACAGTGATGTTTTCAATCTTTCCAAATGAAACTGAAACTCCCATTGAGCCAAGTGAATATCACACCTCTAATTTATATTTCTGTCAAGTTAATATCACACCTCTGACAGTAATCTTAAATTCCTAAAACGGAATTTTCTCAAACTTTGACTTATTACGTTAATTATCGCATTTCTAGCAAGTCAAGAGTTTCTACTTCTATGTGTCTGATTTTCAATGCAAAAAAAAAAGAATTCAAGACATATCAGAAGATAAGAAAAAGTATCACTTTTATTTATATTTAAACATATGAAAGTGATACAAGGCGCTCTCTTATACAATAAGATTGAGTGTCACAATAAAGGAGTATAAAGAAGTCCCTCTCTCTCTCTCAGCGAAAGGTTGCATTCACTCCTCAAGACATCTACACTGCTCCAAATATAAGATGTTTAAAAGAGCGCCGAAGAAAGTTCCTCTCTTCTTCCACTGAATCATGTCGTAGTTGACCAAGTATTGAGACAACCAAGTACTGATTATATCATAATGCATGATGTAAACATTGAAGAAGCTCATCGCTAACCGAGAACAAATGGGGTTTCTCGAGGTCGAAATGCCGAAGAACATTCTGAATCCACCCGACCAACTGGTATGAGCCGTAATCCTTTACTTAATGGTAGATTTTGTCACCAGAAAGCTGGATCTTCCTTAATCAAAATTGACAAAGGGAGGATCCGAGACCTTATTAGCGACATCCTCTTTCCTGTGGCCTCCAAGGACACCATTCCCACCACCGTACTCTCTGTGATCATGATAAACCTGAGGCAGTGCTAGTGCGTCATGTCCAATAAGGCCTTGAAGGATATCTCAAGAGCTCGAACAAGCTGGCTGGTCGAAATATTCTCCTCTGAGCCCGGCGAAGGCGCAAAACACTGGCTGAGGCTGCTAGAACCTGCAAGAAGTAAAAAAAATCAAAAAGTTAAAATTTTGTTTAAGGCAGGAACAGAAAAGCGGAAGGCCAGACGCGATTAAAGTTGTGAACTTCAGATGCGGAGTTGACTAGTGCAGATCTGAACGCGGTCTGGTGTTAGACCCGCGTCCAAGATATAAGATACGAGGTAGCCCAGACGCACCCGCGTTTGAGATACAGGAGTTGCCACATCCAAGTCCAGAGGTCTCAAAAAAGATAGAATTCTCTAAGTCAAGAACCTCAAACGTGAGATTCATGTACAAAGCTCGCGTTTCAAGATCCAAGCACAGAGTTTATTACACTCGCGTTCAAAGGATTTGTGACTTAGAGTTTAAAGTCAGCCAGCGCGCACTTTATCAAGAAGTCTGAAAGACGCGCTTCCGAACACGGGTGCATCAATAAGATTTCAAGAGAAGATCAAGAGATCGAATTTCTGCAGTGAACAGGAAAACAGAAACTCAGTGGGACTGAGTATTTCATGGATTCCTACCCGAGGAAGAATTCTCTAGAAATTGAATTTTATGCATCAAGACGCGGCCGTAAAAAGCACTTAAAGCGATACTTTTTGATCTTGAAATCACTTGACAGTGGTAACTTTGGAGAAGTTAAAGGAAAGCATGGAAGCTTTGAGTTCTTACTGTTCATTGGAACATATCTCCTTGAAGGGAAGATAGACAAATCAAGACGAAGACCCTCAGAGCGCGTGTTCTCAAAGGGAAACAGTCTAAATAATGGACTATTAAAGGGTTAGGCCTATTTATAGGCAAGCGATAAGGCTTACAATTAATGACATAAGAATCAAAGCCATTAGCCTTAATTCCCGCACGAACATCAAGTCCAATAAGGAGCTGACGCGTCGATTGCTACTTCGGGAAACATCAAAGGACACAAGTCCCCAATCGTCAACGCCGACTTGGCATTTAAAAGATCCAATAAGATCTTTAAGACGGGCTGCATGTGACTCTTAGGAAGCTGCGTCAGGCGCAGACTCAAAGGTCGTGTCCACAAGTCCACGACCTTCCATAGACCTGAGGGCGGTGTTCCTTTCATTCCTACTGAAGAGGCCACAACCGCGTCTCCTGAAGTGGTTCAGAGCTGCGTCTCCTTAGCAAGCTGGGACCACCCTCCACGGCTACTCAGGGTTGCGTCATAAGTTCACACCCATTCACAAGACTTGAAGGCTACGTCTAAAGTCTGCGTCTTTCATGAACATGAAAGTCGTGTCTCCTTTATCAAGAATGCAGACTCGCGCTTCAAGGGTGCGCCCTCTCAAAAGACCAGGGTCGCGTCTCTATTGAGTCAGAGCCGCGTCCCCACCAACCAACTGAGACCTGCGCGTCATTCTTGAGAGGGCCCAAAACTGCGTCTCTACTGCAGATGAAAGGTCGCGTCTCTCCAGCAAGATCAAAGCTGCGTCTAGTCAACAGGATAAGAGTTGCGTCTTCACTTCAAAGATCGTGTCCCTCCAGAGGCCGCGTTTCTTTAGCAAATTAATAGATGCGTCCCCACTCTGAGTGAGGATGGCGTCTCTAGAGCAACATGACCCCTGCGTCTACATGACTTGCATTCAGTCTTTATTTCTGCAATCAGTTTAACAACACGAGCAGACGATTGTTTACCCCCTAGTTTAACAGTACACCAACAACCAGCTTAGAGCACTGAGGAGGTCTGGACTGCGTATCTAGACACTCACCACGATCATCTCTGGTGGCTTCAAAGGGTTTTACAGTACACTCTCGAAGACCACATTCTAAACAGGATCAAGCCCGGGGCATCTCAAATGATTGTCAGTCCAATCATGAGAGTATGAATTCAACCAGAGTCCAAAGTATTTTGAAATCCGTCCTAGTCAACTGCGGAATATCGAAAACTTTGGAGGGGGTTCTATAGACTGTCCAAAAATCACTGAGGATAAGTCATCAGAAAGTAGAGTCCAAACTCCAGACGCAGGGCTAATCATAACCATTACCTCAGCACTAAGACGCGAGGGTCAAACCCGCGTCTCAGCATTACTGTAGTAGCATCACTACAGTATTAAGACGCGGGGGTTGAAACCCGCGTCTCTACTTTACCACAAAAATCAAGACGTAGAGCCCGGAGCTCGCGTCTCACGCAAAGCTTGACGCAGAACTTGAAACCCACATTTTAACCAAATGCGAAGTTCAAGCGTTACCTCAATGGCTAAACGCGAGGTCCGAAGCCCGCGTTTCAACTACAGAGGAACCCTGCGTCTCGGTTATAACTGCCCTCATTACTGGGTCAATTACTGCCCACGTAATGAGGGAGTTAACCCCCATTATGGAGTATTTTTAGGGGACACTTTTACCCCCTAAAACCTCTATAAATAGCCCAATTTGCTATGAAAGAGAGGGCGGGAAAAATCTAGTCAGAAGAACTTCAGTTGTAAGCCGTAGAGGACTAAGATCACCAGCTAAAAGAAAGAGAGACTTCAACTCTTCTAACAACTTGCTGCGTTCATGTTTGTTTTTACCTAAAGTCTCTTTGAGATTCTTGTTGGACAGAAGTTGTGTTACTTCGTTCACCATCCAAAGAGAAGATTTCCAAGAAGTCTTGACGTTCACCCGGTCAACGGAAAACAAGATTCACTTTCCATCGCCACATCAAGAACCCGACATTAAATAAAGGGGGAGATTTGAGCTTGAATATCTCCCTTCTCTTGTAAAAGGATTATTGATCCGTTGTAATTTTCTTTATCATCAAATAAAGAATTTACACTTCGGTCTTCAATTTTCCCACCAAACAGTTATAGAGGAGGATGGGATGTAAATCTGAGCGTAAGGGTATTCTTGAAATTTCATATTTCATAAAAGATAGTTGGGGATAATTTTGAAATATGAAAGAATTTGGAGAGTAAATATGATATTATGTAAATTTGGGGAGTAATTTTAAAATTTTGAAAGAATTTGGGGAGTAATTTTGATATTATGAAGATTTAGGGAACATTTTTAAAATTAAGAAAGATTTGGGGGAGTACATATAACAAAGACTAATTACTTTTTACAATAAGTGCCTCATTTTTAAGGGAGTAATGCCATTAGTATTACTTTTTTTACACTACATTATAATATTACTCTATGAATTGTACATCACACCATTATGAATTGTAATGTCCACCCTCATTAATTGTTAGTATAACCCACAATTCTTAAAGTAATACTCCTCGATTCGAATGCGCTGGTTGTTTTTTTTACCAAAATAATGCATCAATTTTTGAATACCTGGACCGATTGATAAGTTGAGAATTAGACTGATAATTAACTACTCATAAATTTTCAATACCAAAATATCACTACTTCTCTGCATAATGTTTTCACCAACTTCAATATGAAAAAAAAAATATTTTAATTAGTAATGATTTGTTGTAAAGTATTTAATTGATAAAAAATTACTAAATTCAAATCGAGAGAGTAATATAATATAATATTAAAAAAATAGTACAAATAATATTATTTTTTAAAAAAAAGAGAGAACGAATGGGCACCCAGCCACGGAGCCATCCACTCACTCCTTTTTCAGCGAGTTTGCACTGTTCGGATAGGTGGCGCGCCAACGTCATCCATGACTCCTTCCTAATAATTTCCCTTTACAAACCCACCGTACAAATTTGCAAATTCCCTCTCTTTTTTCGCTCAAATTTCCTGCCTGCATAAATTTAACGCCCCCCCCCCCTGTTCTCTTCTCTCCCTCAAGTTCAATAATGGCGGCGGCCAAGGCACCGGAGGTGATCCGTGACAAATCCCAGATGCGATCGTGGTCGAGATCCCACAAATCGCAGGGCAAAACCCTAGCGCTGGTCCCCACCATGGGCTTCCTCCACGACGGCCACCTATCCCTCGTCCGCCACGCCCAGGCCGCCGCCGACCTCACCGTCGTCTCCATCTACGTCAACCCGGCCAGTTCGCCCCCACCGAGGACCTCGCCACCTACCCCGCCGACCTCGCCGCCGACCTCCGCAAGCTCGCCGAGGTTGGGGTCGACGCCGTCTTCTGCCCCAAAATCTCTACGATTACGGGACCGGGCCGGTGAATCCTCGGCCCGAGGGAGGAGAAGGTGGAAAGATGGTGTCTTGCGTTGAGAGAGGGGGGGATGGAGGGGGATTGGGGCATGAGACTTGGATTAGGGTTGAGAGATTGGGGGAGGGACTGTGTGGCAAGAGCCGGCCGGTTTTTTTCAGAGGGGTTGCGACCGTCGTGGCGAAATTGTTCAATATAGTGGAGCCTGATGTCGCGGTCTTTGGGAAGAAGGATTATCAGCAATGGAGGATCATTTGCAGAATGGTATGACTCGTATTCGCTATTTAGGGATTTGCATTTTGATTTTGTTGTATAGGTATTTGCTTGTATGTGATGAACTGGAACTTGCATAGGGTTTACATAATGTAGGCAGACATTTTTGTTCAGCAAAGTTAAATAGTAGAGATACACATGTAATCACAATGTATCACACTATTTCTTTGATAAGTTATTGTCAGTTTGCGACAACTGTTGGGTACCAAAGAATAGCAAGGTTCTGGTTTAAAGAGGAGAGAATTTGAGAGCCCAACTCAATAAAACCTGAGGTTCGGTGGGTATAAACTGAAAATATGACTTAAACTCAATGGATGTATAAATTAAATACTTAAGTTTTGAGTCTTCAATCACCAAATTATGACTTAAAAGTTAAAAGTTATGGCTATGGATCAACTAGGTTTGTATTTACCTCTCTACGACTCTTAACAAAACTCACCTAGACTCTAGTTGGAGAAGAATTCTCATTATTTCAGATTTTAGATTTGGGTGGTCCATACGGTAGAACAGTTTAGGGTAATATGATGATGATACATCAAATGTTCGTAATTGATATGCAAAAGTCAGTAACAAACTAGAGATCAAAGGATTATCATAAACATGAAAGGTGATTTACGTGATTCACCTAAACAGGGCTACATCCATTGGAAGAGTCACCCAAGAGATCCACTAATATCAAGAGAAGAGAACAATCACAAGTGTTGATTCTTATTTTTTTTATATATTCATAAACTATGTTGCACGGACACGGCAATGTTGAAATGAACATGACACGGGGACACGGGGGAACTTCTTAAAATACATATGATACGTGTGTTTGACACGCGTGTCGGCTTCATGATAGGAGTGTCCGTGCTACAAAGTCCATAAATATTCTTATACATATGAAGCTTTAAAAAGCAATATAAACCTATTATAGTACTAAATCAAAACATACTATTTTAAACAGATAAAATAGCTGAAGATCTTTTATTCATTGATGGCTGATGTTTATTTGGCCACTTATAACTAAGACTATGTTGAGTTTGTGATGCAAGACACCCAAATATTTTACTATGTTACAACTAATAAGTGAATGTTCTCTTTTGTATCAACCTTTCAGAAAAGTAACACTCATGGCATGTGTGTTCTAATGAATATTTAAATTTGTCTTAGTGGCTACCAGACCGACTAACTTATGATACGTTTTTCTTTTCTATCTACAGTTAAGTGGTTTATTGATTAATGACTATTACAGGTTCGCGATCTTGATTTTGCTATAAAGATAATTGGTACAGAAATAACGCGTGAAGCTGATGGGCTTGCAATGAGCTCACGCAATGTGCACCTCTCAACAGAAGAGCGGGAAAAGGTTCATCTATATCTTATGTTTCATTCTTATCTTTTGCATATAAAACTGCTTAAGATAAACCTTAATTATGACTCTTGATATAAACTGCTGTTCAGATAAAGTTTGATTTTGAAACTACATGTAGAATCTAGCTATTGGCTTTGCATGTGATATCACTACCAACGGTTTTGGTTGGAGCAATGACTTTTTTTGGTGTTATATTCATTATAAGAAAATTGTTAGTGTTGAATTCTCTTGAGCTCTTGTTCATCAGAATCCTGGAATTAATTATCTAAATGACCAAGATATATAAACTTTTGCTTATAAATTTTTAGCAAAACCTCATGCTTCCCTTGTTTTATTTATCAATTAAACTGTCAGTTAATTCTCATTTATCCTCATGGACGACGTATCTAGACCTCTAAGTATTATTATCTAATGCCTATAATGCAAGTTAATTGATGCTTCTAATTAGGAATATAAGAAAAAATTTCATGATTCTTGAATTAAAAGATGTGTGGTATAATTGTACGCAAGCATGTTGGGAAAAAGTGTTAAGAAAGACAAAGTTAATTGGGACTCGTCACATACATTCATATGGTACCGATGTTTCTTATGTTGAAAAGCTGCAGAACAACATGAATTAGATGTAGGCAACAAGGATGAAGTACGAAATGGGTGTTCTCCGACCTGGTGGAATTACCTTGCAAAGTTGTTAATAGAATTAGATCATAGTACCAATTAATGATTGTGTGTTTTTTTTTTCTTTTTCATAATTTTCATGTTCACAAGGCCGAAGGAAGTTTCCCTTTTAAGTTCTCATCAGTAAAATTTCAGAGGAGTTGGCTCTTTCGTGAATGTGCATGTATGAGAATGGTTATCAGAATGTTGGATTTACAACAACTGAACAACCATTGATATCGTGAACGAGTTTCAAAGATAAAAAGTGATGATGCTCATACAATTTTGAAATTTTTGATGATAAGAGGATGATTGATTTTTCTTCCTGCAGAAAGTTGATGAAATGGGTTGGTTGTGTCATATATTTTAATGTGATGATCAGTGTGAAGTAGACTACACGGCATTTGATGATGTATCCAATGCACAGTGGAAAATTTTCTTCCACCACATCAGATAGATGAAAACCATCCATGGTTAGTATGGATTTACACAAGAAAATCTATGCGGGTAGCGAAGTTTTTTTTTTAGGGGTAAGAGACTTTTTAAGAGTTTGAAGAACATAACTGAGCAAGAGTAGTCAATGTCTATATGCAACTAGACAGTTGGATGACTTTGTACGACTTGTTTGGCCACTATAACGAATGTGTCAGGCGTGCATGACAGAGTGAAGCTCAAGGCAATTGTTAAGACCTCATAGTCGTTCCTGTACCCGTGTACAAATTTGGTAGAATTGGAGTATTCATCAACAGAAATATATATCTCAGACATATCTATATAAGTATATACACAAATTTTAGGAAACATGGAGTATCGATGGCTCTTGTTTGTGTTGCCGTCCAAACATTCTCTGTACTTTGTCATCGTTTGGACATGTTGTGTGATGGTAAGTAAGGGTTGAGAGAGTTGCAAGGCGTCGGGGGGGGGGGGGGGGGGGGGGTGGTTGTGGTGCAAGAAAAAAAGAAGTTTTAGTAAGGAGAGAGAGCTATGTTAAATAGAGAAAATCTTCACAGTTGTTGGATGAATGCTGGTCATTATGACCGTTGGGATTGGGTTGGCATCAGGACACTTGATAGAATTAGAGGCTTACGGCAGTTGCAACAATCACATGGCTAAAACGCACGCTCATTCTTTATTGACACGATTGATTGACAGCCCATGATTGTTAATTTACTGTCATTCTCCCTTCATTTTTTCTAAATTCAGGTGCCCATATGCTCTTTCACTCTCCTGCTTTCTCAAGTTTAAATGGTAAGTTTAGTCGATTATATTAAGATCCAAAACCATTGATACCCTAACTTTATGTACAGAAGAATGATTCAGTTCAAAATCCAGTTTTGTTTGTCCCCAGCTTTGCCTTGTTAAATAATAAAAAATGAGGCAGATTTTTTTAGATAATTTTTAACTTGTAAAGCAGGGAAAATTACATTTACAACTCTTACTTCGGGTGTATAGAAGAATTTTAATTATGATAATGGGATCTGAACTCGAGTATGCTTTTTGCTGGTGAAACAAAACTCTTCTTTCCCTCTTGCAAACTTATTATCAAAGAACCCTTTATCTGCTGTCCTATTTCCATATATTTTATGCTGATGGGTTTGCAAAAAGAATGAATATTTTCAAAGAATCAAATGGAAGAAAATGTTTTTGGTTTTCACTACCACATGTCTCAGTGCACTTTGGCTTTATTGTTATACATTTGATTTTTCTTGGACTTTTGAAGCCATTTACCGTACTCCTTCCGTGTATTACTTTGGTGTTTGTATCTGTCGATATTTCTGTTGAGAAATATAAACCCTAGAAAGAATCTTTTTTTATTATTAACATAAGAGAAGGTACAAGGTATATATAGAAGACAAGATGGGTATAAGGGTAACAACCCAATAACCCAATGCTAATAACTAATCTTAACATTCCCCTTCATGCTGGAGTATAGAGATTTAACATGCCCGGCTTATTACATAGATTAAAAAACATCTTTTAAACAAAGTTTTCCTCACAAAAAAAATTAAGAAATAAATATGAAATTGATAATCTTATGCCACATTGCTTAATCTTCGATGTCCATGCTGAAGTTGCCAATTAAACCAAATTTTCGTGCAAAAAGTTAATATTTATCACCATCTTGGATACAAATAGGATTTTAGAGTTTCCTAACTTCAGTATAAGGAGAAGTTTTGAGAGATCTTCAAACTTAGTAGGAGAGGTTTTGGGAGATCCTCAAACTCAGTAGTAATAGATACCCGCGGTAGATGTAAAATCGATTGGTAGCAATAGAGATCGGTAAGAGTAACAAAAGTAGCCAACAATACCATCTGATAATTCAACGACAACAGAAGTTAATGACGAAAGACAGTAGATAACATGACATTTGATGACGACTAGGATTTTGAAACTTGAAAGAGAAAGACACTTTTTTTATGAACAATACCCATGGTACTGTTCACGATGAATAATATCGTCGCAGTACTGTTCATATAAACAGTAAAACTTTTTTTTTAAAGAGATCTAAATTCAAGACCATATTAGATCTAAAAATAGAAAAGCAAAGCAAAGGAAGATAAGAAAAGAGATGAAGTAAATGGATGATAGCTAAAATTGGGATTTTTTTGTGGCGGCTAGGGTTTTGGTGGTGGTTAGGGTTTTCAAGAAGGTGATAATAGAAGAGGGGTTGCTCTGATACCATGTTAAAAAATATACCCTAAAAAGAATTTTTATTATTATTTGAAAATACACCTAGAGGGGGGTGAATAGGTATATGGCTAATCTAATGACAAATGATGCGGAATTAAAAACTAATTGCAACACACTTAGTTTAACCAAAGAGTGTAGCCGAATTCCCGATGACGGGCTGTAGACTAACTCCTCTTGATTCCTTTAAATAAGAGTTAAGGTGCTATTTGAAGCTCTCTTGGTTCAACACAAGTATGAGCACACACAAACAGTACCAAGCATATATGTATGATATGAATAATATGAAACAATGGAAGGTATAAAAGAGAGAGTTTAGAGATAGTGGATCAATCGCAAATACTGAGATATGTTTCGAGGTTTGAGCCACTGCTCTACGTCCCCACCTTCACATAGGAGTTCTACTATACGTCCACACAGGACTTCCCACACAGAGAACCTCCACTGAGGATTTAGCAAATACAAACTAGGAGTACACAACTCCTCTCTCCAACAAATAACCTCTGCACAAGAGGTTAGGCACAACAACAATCACCTCACACAAGAGGGATAAGGCACTAAGCCAAACAACCACAATCACCTCACACTAGAGGGATAGGCACAAAGTCAAACTCCACCACAATCACCTCTACGCAAGAAGGATACTAACAACTCAAAACACAATTACCTCTACTTTTAGAGGGATAGGCACAAAGTCAAGACTACAACCTCAATCACCTCTACACTTAGAGGGATACCAACAAACCCAAACTCCTCCACAATCACCTCTACACAAGAGGGATAACACAAAGTAAAGAGGATTACAACATTTGGTGGTCTTAACAAACCACAAACCAATTTTCTCATAAAAACAAGATCCTATAAATAAGATAGAGATGATAGCTCAAGTGTGAGAAAACAAAGTGTTTGGAATAAAGAAAAACACTTGAGAGAATCTCCAAATAGATATTGAAATCTAGATCAAAACCAATTCCCAAATGCTCTATTTTTCTTTGATTTTTTCAACCCTTAAAAACAAATAAAAATAAATCTTTTGAACCTAAAAACTCTTTGAAAACTTGTTATTAAAACACTTGTAAAGATGGGGATTTTTGCTCTTGAAATTCTTATTGAAAACAGCCCAAGAGGGAGCTATTTATAAAGCCTCTAAAAAAACTAGCTGTTACAGGCCAAATCAGCAGCTGATGCTGCTGTCGGTCGACCGATCAACGGTCAAATTTCTGACTGTTGCAGCCTGCCGGTCGACTGACCCTGGGCTTTGACCTATCGGTCGACCGCCCGGTCGACCGGGGCCAGATCCAGAGAGCAGAGCTTTCTGGACGGTCGACCAGCCCTCGAGCCAAAACTGGTTGTGCACGTTTGTGCACGTCGGTCGACCGACAGAAAGCCTGGTCAAACAAATTATAGGGATTAAAACTTAGTCTTTTTAACTTTAATAAAATCTCATAAAATCACATAAATTTCACAAAAATAAGTTCTTATAAAATCTTTGAATACCAAACATGTGTGATTAAAAATCAACACATTACAAACTATTTGAACTATTTTTGTGATATTGAAATTTGGCCTTTAAACAAAAACGGTATTTTCTAGAAACCAAACTTCTAAAGGAAAATACGATTTTTCTATAAACTTATATAAATACAAAAAGATGATATTTAAACTCATTTGAAGCATAGGGTGTATGGATAGAATCCAATACACATATAAGATATATATATTTATATTTTTGACATGAAATTCAAAATCGGTTAAAGCGAAAAACAAACTTTAAACTTGTGTGTGTATGTGAACTTGAGCATATCAATACTATCTACCTTTACACAAGATCTAAATACAAACTAAGTACAAACCAAAGTCTTCTTGTCTCCAAGTCGACTCGATCCAAACGCGATCCAACGAGCTTGACTCTAACCGAGTGCTAGATGCGATCTTGACGTGCGAGCTCTTGAATTTACTTGTGTTAGCTCCCAAAACTCCTTTATTGAAGCTAATCACCTACTAAGATCTTGATCAAATATCTGAGACTAATTAAACACAAGATCATTAGTACTATAACTACATGAGTTAATCATCATCAAAACTAGAGCGATGGGCCTTTGGGCCAACAATCTCCCCCTTTTTGATGATGATAAAACTCATGAAGTTATATAGCATGAATTAAAGTTAAGCTTCATAGAAGCTCCCCCTTAACTCATGCATAGCAATAAACATAAAGATATTCAATAAAGTGCATAAACTAAATAAAACATATATGCAACAACAAATATAAACATGCATATATAAACTCTCCAAATACTTCTCCCCCCTTTTGTCAATTCATCAACAAAGGGGCGAAAACAAATCAAACAATAAGGTTATATATGTGATATAACATTCATTAAGATGAGAGACGTAAAGTTAACTCTCCCTGCATACATGCATTTATATGAAAAGAGATGACTAGACCCTAACCACATAAAGCATAATATACAATGTATAAGTGGAGATGCGAAGCTCCCCTACACATGTGTATCACATAAAGAAGAGAGGTCAAGCTCCTCAATGTGAGATATACTTAACATGAATCTATATATAGAGAAGATGTTAAGCTCCCCTTGCATATAAGCAATACATATCAAAATATTTTGAATTCACTTTTAAGATAAAATTTTGAATTTTCTTGAAGTCAACAAAACAAATTTTGATACCAATGAAATCAAATTGTAGTTGATAAAACAAAAGTTGGTATCACCAAAAAAGTTTTAAAGTACCAATAGATTATACCAATTGGAAAAAAATTTAGATACCAATTAAAAAATAGATACAATTGAAAATATTGATACCAATAGTAAATGTTGATACCAATTAAAAATGAAACATTGCAAGTTTTTGATACCAATAAAATATCTTGTAAATTTTTGATACCAATTGAAAGGTAAAATATGAAGTATATTTGGATACCAATTAAAATATCAATTGAAATGATTAGCAATTGAAATACCAATTGAAAATGATGCATAAGCTCATAATGATACCAATTAACATTTACAATTAGGTCAAGCTTAGCATTAACATAATTTGTGCTTTAATAATGTAAAGATATTGTAAAACACAATCAAATCATATATATGTATGAAAATGAAAATACCAATTGAAATTGATATTATTTGAAGCTTGAAGCATACATATATAGAAAACACATATGAGTATACAAAAATAGAATTTTCATTAAAATCATGTATATCTCATAGCTATTCCCTTTCATGCACATGTTTAAATAGATTTTCAATAAAGGTGTATAAGACATGGTCTCCTAACCAACCGCCCTTTGATGGTAGGGGTTTTCAAAAATAGGATTTGAAGATAATTTTAATATAATTGGAAACTCTACCAAGTGAAGAATATGAACTAGTTTAAGATAATTTGAAATAACTAGTTATAGATTCTTCAAAACATGAAACTAAATCATATATTTCATGAAGTATGCATTTTACACAAAATTGACACTCAAGATATATAAAGCTTAACAAAGTACTCATAAAACAAAGTAATAAATAAACACAAATAATGTGAGTGTACAAGAGTCATGTGAAAAGCATAATCATGGAAATAGGCAATGAAGCTCATGTGAAATAAACATGAAAGACATGAAAATTTAATTTTCATCAAAATAATACAAACTTCAAGGCATATGTATGTTTTGTCTAAACTAGAGGTATACATACATATCCTAAATACAAGTGAGTCCATAATAAAATATTGCATAAAAAGTAAGTGACTCTAGGATAGACATGTATATCCAATGGTTTTAACAAAATTACCATATACATGAAGCTAAATACATTTTTATTGAAAACATGTACAAATTTAGGGAATACAAGTTAAAATGTAAGAATCATCAAAACTAGGCTATACAAGTACATCTAATGGGTACAAATGAGCAATATAACACAAACATATAATAATCAAATGTGGCTCACTAGTTGTACAAGTATTGACACAAGTTTTAATGAAAACTACATCTAAACAAGTAATCAAAATATGAAGCATAGAAGAAAATATAAACCAATATAATCATTATATTAAATGCACATATTTTAGATTAGGATATACGCAGTAGCTAAACTATAGTGAGAACACAAAAGATGTAAATCCATATGAACATGGGTATATCTCAAAAGATTATTTATGTATATCACATGTCTAATATACATTGCATCTAATATAATGAACATGAAAAATCAAAACATACTAAAAATCAATAATATGAAAGCATGTAAACTAAATGGAAGTTAGAGATAGTTACTAAAACCAATAAGGTTAATCTCTAGGTCTCCAAACCATGGTGGTCCATCCACCAAACTTCCTTAAAAGTGATGCATTCAAAATTGTCACCATATAGCTCGGAACGCATCAACCATCAAGGCACCAACACCTCTCACGTCATGTGAGAGCCCACACCTACATCAAATAAAAGAGGAGTGGATTTTGGTACCCATACCTTATTAGATCCATGGGGGTTAGCACCTTTCGTAACCCAAACAAATTTATTTGCAAAATTTGAATTATGTATCCTATCATAATAAAACTTTGCAAGGTGGCCCTTATGTCCACAATGTGTACGTGTACACATGAGCATACATAGCGTCATGTGAGTGAACATGAGAAGTATGTGTATGCCGTGTATGGCGTGCATGAATATGTGGTGCATGTTTCTTGTGAAACATGAATTCTAATTTCTTGTTATCCATAGCACGTTGGCTCAAAGTGGAGCCCAAACAATCAACACTTTTCTTCAATATACATATATCATTTTTAATATTTGAAGACAAAGTGGAGCAACCAACATGTTTATCAATGGAAGAAGCAATAAGAACATGACAAACATGAGAAGACAAATCATTTTTCAAAGAAGAGTTTTCCTTTGAAACCAAATCCAATTCTTTTGAAATTGAAACAATTTTATTTTTCAAAGAATCATTCTCTTTTAAAACAATTTCAAGTTTTGAAGATAGAATCTCATTTTTCTTCAAAACACTATAAAAATCATTTTTATTTTTCAACATTTCATTTTCCTTTAAGACAAGGTCAAGTTGAGTTTTCAAGAAATCTCTCACTTGAAATCTCAACCTTCTCTTGCAAAATTAATTCAAGTTTTGGACACAAATCCTTATTTTCTTCTTTTAATTTAAAGTTTTTTTTAAAACCTTATATTTTTCAAACAAATTTTCACAAACAATAGATAGTTCTTCATTCAAAGCATCGGCATCCATAATGTCATCTCCTGAAGAACTAGCACAATCATCTAGTTGAGTTTTTGAATGTACCTCAAGGGAGTCATTCCCTTGGACCATGTAGCAAGCTATTCGGACTCATCTCCACTAGATTCTTTCTTCACAAAATTTCTCGCTTGTAGCTCGAGAGATGTCAATGTGTTCCAAACTGCAAAAGTAGAATCACAATGAGAAATCATAGACAGATAATCTTTGCTAAAAGTGCGTCTAAGTGCCTCTAGGGCTTATGCATTGACATCTATGTGCTTGTTATTACTAAGATAGGATTTCTTAGTAGTAGTAAGGAAAACATGCATTCCTAGGATTTTAAGGTACGTACTCATCTTATACTTTCACATATCAATGTTGGTAACATCATACATGAGAGGGGTTAATGAATCCATGAGAGTATAAACTATATGTGTGCAAATGCAAATTTAGATTAGCTAACCAAGATCTCACTCCTAGGTGGTTAAACCTAATATCAGAAGCGTAGGCTCTGATACCAATTGAAAATACACTTAGAGGGGGGTGAATAGGTGTATGACTAATCTAATGACAAATGATGCGGAATTAAAAACTAATTGCAACACATAGTGTAATCAAAGAGTGTAGCTGAATTTCCGGTGACGGGTTCTGGACTAACTCCTCTTGATTTCTCTAAATAAGAGTTGAGGTGCTATCTGAAGTTCTCTTAGTTTAACACAAGTATGGGCACACACTAACAATACCAAGCATATATGTATGATATGAATAATATGAAACAATGCAAGGTATAAAAGAGAGAGCTTAGAGATAGTGGATCAATCGCAAACACCGAGATATGTTCGAAGTTCGAGCCACTGCTCTACGTCCACGCCTTCACACAGAAGGATTTCCACTATACGTCCACACAGGACTTCCCACACAGGGAGCCTCCACTAAGGATTTGACAAATATAAACTAGGAGTACACAACTCCTCTCTCCAACAAACAGCCTCTACACAAGAGGCTAGACACGACAACAATCACCTCACGCAAGAGGGATAAGGCACTAAGCCAAACAACCACAATCACCTCACACTAGAGGGATAGGCACAAAGCCAAACTCCACCACAATCACCTCTACACAAGAGGGATACCAACAACTCAAAACACAATCACCTATACACTTAGAGGGATAGGCACAAAGCCAAGACTACAACCTCAACACCTCTACACTTAGAGGGATACCAACAAATTCAAACTCCACAATCATCTCTACACAAGAGAGATAACACAAAGTAAAGAGGATTACAACACTTGGTGGTCTTAACAAACCACAAACCAATTTTCCCATAAAAATAAGATCCTATAGATAGGATAGAGATGATAGCTCAAGTGTGAGAAAACAAAGTATTTGGAACAAAGAAAAACACTTAAGAAAATCTCCAAATAGATATTGAAACACGATCAAAACCAATTCCCAAATACTCTATTTTTCTTTGATTTTTCTAACCCTTGAAAACAAATAAAGATAAATCTTTTTAACTCAAAAACTCTTTGAAAACTTGTTGCTAAAACACTTATAAAGATGAGAATTTTTGCTCTTGATTGAAAACAGCCCAAGAGGGGGCTATTTATAAACCCTCTCAAAAACTAGCCATTACAGGCCAAATCAGCAGCTAATGCTGCTGCCGGTCGACCGGCTAACGGTCAAATTTCTGACCGTTGCAGCCTGTCGGTCGATGGTCCGGTGGACCGATCCTGAGCTTTGACCTATCGCTCGATCGCCTGGTTGACCGGGGCCAGATCCAGAGAGCAGAGCTCTCTGGACGGTCGATCGCCCGGTCGATCGGTCGGTCGACCGGCCCTCAAGCCAAAACTAGTTGTGCATGTTTGTGCTCATTGGTCGACCGACCGGTCGATCGACTTCTGACTCGATTGACCGTCTGGTCGACCGGCAGAAAGCCTGGTCAAACAAATTATAGGTATTAAAATTTGGTCTTTTTAACTTTAATAAAATCGCATAAAATCACATAAATTTCACAAAAATAAGTTCTTGTAAGATCTTTGAATACCAAACATGTGTGATTAAAAATCAACACATATTACAAACTGTTTGAACCATTTTTGTGATATTGAAATTTGGCCTTTAAACAAAAATGGTATTTTCTAGAAACCAAACTTCTAAAGGAAAATACGATTTTCTATGAACTTGTATAAATACAAAAACATGATATTTAAACTCATTTGAAGCATAGGGTGTATGGTTAGAATCCAATACACATATAAGATATATATCTTTGTTTTTGACATGAAATTCAAAACCGGTTAAACTGAAAAACAAACTTTAAACTTGTGTGTGTATGTGAACTTGAGCATATCAATACTATCTACCTTTACATAAGATCTAAACACAAACTGAAGTCTTCTTATCTCCAAGCCGACTCGATCCAAACGCGATCCAACGAGCTTGACTCCAACTGAGTGCTACATCCGATCTTGACGTGCGAGCTCTTGAATCTACATGTGTTGCTCACAAAACTTCTATATTGAAGCTAATCACATACTAAGATTTTGATCAAATATCTGAAACTAATTAAACACAAGATCATTAGTACTATAATTACATAAGTTAATCATCATCAAAACTAGAGCGATGGGCCTTTGGGCCAACATTATTAATATAAGAGAAGGTACAAGGTATATATAAAAGATAAGGTGGGTATATGGGTAATAACCCAATACTAATAACTAATCTTAACAATTTCCATATGGATTAAGTCTCCATATTGGTTAAGCCATTTACATTTGGTTCCTTTGGCATTGCTCCTTTCAACTTGGACAGATATTTTGCTTTGTGGTGCTGATTTCCTTGTTTTTCCTTGTTAGAATCTGATTGTCCCTATCCCTTTGTGGGTTCACTTGTTGGTTGATGGATGGTGTATGCCCTTCCTAAGGCTTTTTCTCGCTATGATACATGACTGTATGCTTGAAGTTTGCTGATGATTGAAATGTGTACTGTTCTCATATGATATAGACTTTTTCTCTTGTTTGATGAAAATCAAACAAATCTTGAATTGAACAAGCTTATTTCCTAAATATTACATGATTATGTAGCAAAGTGAAATGGGTTTAATTTATTTTGCCCTGAGTCAAGTTAGAAAACTACATAGGCCATGTTGTTTACTTCCATGTCATGTGCATGCCATTTGCTTAGATCAAAAGGTCTCTAATATATCTGCTTTCCGATTGCTTTTTACACATCATGTAAGTCTTGGATCATGTTGCCTTGCAATTGCGACTTAATTTGGAAATAAGATTCTGATATATATTACGTTTTTCTTATAGGCTTTGTCTATCAACAAGTCACTGTCAGAAGCTAAGTATGCTGCACAAAATGGGCAAAATAGCTGCCAAGAACTGAAATCTTTAATTGCACAAGCTATAGCTAAAGCTGGTGGTAGAGTAGATTATGTTGAGGTAAGACGATCCCCTGTTTCTTTCTTTTAGAGAGTTGGTATTCCTATTGTAATTTTGTTGTATATAAAATTACCCCTTAATCAAATAAGTTTATTGTATTGCATGGACACAATCACACGGACATGGACATGACACACTGAGACATGGTAGATTATGAAAAGTACACACAAAACGTGTGTCCAGCATGCATGTCTAACACACGTATGAAATGACACTTCTTCATAATAGGAGTGTCCATGCTACATAGTACCCTTATGTATTTTTAGTTTATTGTATAATGAAAGATAATTGCTTTGAACAAGCACATGTCATGCCTTCATTTTACATATTTCCAGCATTGCAATGTATGAGTTTCAGACTTCTCCAGCACAACCTTGTAGGAACCACTTAATGTTGAAAAGAGCTAGCTTAGCTTTGTAATGAAGTCCTACTTATACGCTACATAGTGCTCTAAAATAAATAAGAAACAATGTAGTTGTCGTCTAATTTAAAATTGCATACGTTGTGTATGCTTTTCTGGAGATATTTCAATTATTTTTCTTATTATTGCGCTATGTTGGTGGATGAGAGGCTTGCTTAACATACCTAAACCAGCGAGCTAGGGTGTTTTTTCTCTTTCTTAAAATATATGTGGTGGTGTTTTTTTCCTAAAATTTTAATATCTTGAGAATATTTTCCTATTTATTATCTTTATTTTGGGTATTTTATATTTTTTAAATAAAAATAAAAAATCAAGTCGCTAAGCTATTTACGCTTTTAGCTATTAAGAGATAGAGCGCTACGCTTTACGCTATCGCTATTTTTAACATTAGAACTACCATTATCATATTCTTGTATGAACCTACATTGTAAATGCCTCATCAATGCTTGCTTATCAAAAGTCTGATTTATAATAGGTATTAGAGTTTTAAAGGAAAGGATCGAGAGAGTTACTGAGTCTTCTTTCAATATTCTTATTTATAAGCAAATACAACTCATAATATGAGTAGAACTCCTAATACATAAAAAATATGACTACTAATTAGGTAACTATAAAACAATACGACTCTTAATTAGGTAACTATTCTAATCAAAGAGTGTTACACTCTCACTCAAGCTGAAGCATAGATATCAATCATGCACAGGTTGTTAAAAGACTAGATAAAGACTTTTTAAACAAAATTTTTCTGAACAAAATACAGAAACTGGGAAACAAATAAATATTGAATTGTTAATTTGATGCCACACTGCTGAATCATTGACGTTAATGTTGGATTTTCCTATCAAAATAGTTATACACAAAAATTGTATGAAAAATCTCCTTAAACATAGTTATGCTTTTAGAGTAGGAGGTTTTGATTGATCTCAAACTCAGTAAAAATTGAGATCTCAACATATCCTCAAATTTAATAGGAGATTTTCACAGATCTTCAAAATCAACGCTAAAGGAGGTTTTGAGATATCTTCAAACTCAATCGAATAAACACTAAAGAACATATGCTTCACTCATAAAACATTTCTTCCTCTTAACTTGGCAATAGTAAGCAATAGAAATACCAATGGAGAAACTTGCAGCAGCAGCAACATAAGTAGTTAACAACACCATCAAATGAGTTAATAGCAGCAACAATAGGAATGAGTACCAGCAGCAGGAATGAGAAGCGGCAACGAGGAAAATGAAGCTGTAATTGACATTAGGCGGTAACAACTAATGAGCACAATACTACAATTGGCATCAACAAAGAAAGACGAAGACAGAAAAGTGGTCCGACGCTAGGCACGTGCTACATAAGCACAGCCTAACGCAAGCTCGAGGATAGCGTGAAAACGAAGATCAGCGGAAAAATTTGAGAAGCTCTGATATTTTAGAGGAAAGGATATGAGAGAGTTATTGAGTCTCCTCTTTATATTCTTATTTATAGACAATACAACTTATAATATGAGTAGTACTCTTAATATATAAAGAAATATGACTTCTAATTAGATAGCTATAGAACTCCTAATACATAATGCAAAATAACTTCTAATTAGGTAATCATAGGACTCTTAATATATAGAGCAATATGACTCCTAATTAAATAACTAATGTAATCAAAGAGTTTAACAATAGCTATAACTTTTAATGCCACTATTAAACTCATTTATCCCTTATTCTTAAGTTCTACCACACTGAATATTTTTATATATGCTGGATCATCATGTTTTCTTATACCTACTTTATCGGCCAACTTGCTTCTCGGTCAACCCCTTCCCTTTTGTAGAAAGTATTTTCGACAATTTAAACTATACAAGATAGTAGATCTTGTTGCATATAGAACAGATTTGTTAGTTTATGAAACGTGTTGATCAATCAACATGCCGGAATCACCTGTTTCATCACTGATATCTATTTCTATGGTCCGTAAACATAATGGTTCAAAGTCGCGGTCTCGGCCGCCGATTTGGCGGGCACTGAGACGGATCGGTCTTGGCGACTCGGATCGCTCTCGGGCAATACACGCAAAACACTATATAGAAAGCTCAAATAATTCTTTAAAAAATCACGACAAATCGGAAAAAAAGGTAGACATCAAAATCATGTATTACATGTCCAAAATAAACTTGTTTTGTGGGGGTAATTGAGAAAATATGGTGATTTGCGGGGTAAATTTTGAAATATGAAAGATTTGAGGGGTAAATATGAGAAAAACCCAAAATAATAACTCTGGCTCTCTCCCCCTCACCCGATCTCTCTTGATCTCTCCCTTTCTCTCCGCTCTCGCTCTCCCTCTCCCTCTCTGGCTCTCTCTCACCCTCACTCTATTGATCTCTCCCTTTCTCTCCGCTCTTGCTATCCCTCTCTCCCTCTCTCTCCTCTCTTCCTCTCCATCTCTTTGGCTCTCTCTCTCACTCGATCTCTCTCTCGATCTCTCCCCCTCTCTCTTCTTTCGCTCTCCTTATCTCTCCCCTAACCCAATCTCCCTCACTCTCTCCCTCACGGCGAAGGCCGTAGCTCACAGCGACGGCGACGACAGGGGCTCACAGCGACGGCGGTAGGTCTCTCTCTCTCTCTCTCTCTCTCTCTCTCTAAACCGGTCTCAAGCAGTGGGAGAACAGTCGGCCTGACTCTGGGCTGACTCGGCGAGGATTCGGCCGAGTCGTCCCGAGTCATCTCAGGCTCGGCCGAGTTGTCGCCGAGTCGGGTTGATACCGCCCAAACATGCGATTTGGGTATCGTATCCGTCTCGGCGGGCGCCGAAATGGATACGGCTCGGCCGAGTCTTCGAACCATGGTAAACATGTCACCATGCCTCCATCTTTCTGTATGATCATTACAAGGATAATAAAATCGATTGTTTTATAGAACTGGGCCTTTTCCCCTACAAATCTTCTTTTACTTCTTTTTTTTTTTGTTTTGTCTTGTTTTGTTTTGTTTTGTTTTTTGTGTGTGGGTGTGTGGGTGTGGGTGTGTGTGTGTGTGTGTGTGTGTGTGTGTTTTGTTGACTTCGAACTTGGGATTTTCACACAGTCTACCCCCACCCATTTATCAGTGGGCAAGCCAGACCTCACTGGAGATCTTGTAATCAAATTGGAGAGACTTTGGAAATGGGGCTTTTATTCTGTGGAGACCTTGCATTTCTCTCTTATTGTACAGTTCTAGATGCTAGTTTGAGAATTATCCCATGATCTTGTATATTCTGTGGTAATAATATCCTAACTTTTAAATGCAGATTGTGGAGCAGGAAACTCTGGTGCCTGTGGAAGAGGTTACAAGGCCTGTTGTGATTTGTGCTGCTGCTTGGTTTGGACAAGTTAGGTTGATAGACAACATAGAGATCAATATATGAAGCATATGCTTTGGAACATGGCAATTAATTTCCTCACTCTTATTTTTCAAGCTTAAATGGGTTTCACAGTCGATGTTCTCTGATTCCGGGCACCACTCCGGTGGCTTTCAAAATAAGTGGCCCCTCACGAGACAGTTAGCAAAATAAATTTATTTGTTCGCTCACACATGCTGGTGGTCTTCTTGAGTTCGCAACACTTTTCATTTTTTCCTTTTGTTCTCTCTTTTTCTTTTGCTTGTTCTTGCTAGTCCAGGCTTTATGCAGCTGTGCTGCTTGTAATCTTTTGTTCCATCTTAAATGCTTTTTAAGGGATTCCAAGATGATCACCTGTAAGCAAGAATATTTAGTTACATCAAAGATACTGATTTCTTATGACATTATTATGTAATTTATTTCCTCTGAAATTCCCTAGAGCTTGAAGGAGATTCTAGAATATGGATACTTGTTATCTTTGCTGTGTAAGGGTCCCTTTGATGTGACCCCATAGTTATCGTGCATCCTGCATGCAATGTGGAATGCACTCTTTTTTCATTTCTTTATTCTTTTCCTTTTCTCCTTTGAGGCAAATTTATACCTGTAATGCAATACAACATTGATCATATCCTACATGCACTGTGTCATGAAAGTATACCTTCATTTATAACATTTTCACAGCATTTTTATATTCTCTTTGTGCTAGGAAGGAAGATCTTTGTTTACTCAAATGCACAAAGAAAATCTCTAGCAAAGCAATAAGCAAGAATACCAATCTGAAATAAAACATGTGTGAACTTTGGATCACATAGCAAAGAAGAATACCCATCAGAAATATGATTTGGATACTCAAATTCATGTTAGTATTTGGAGCCTTGCCAATAATATTTAACTTACAGGTCAAAACCTGGCATAAAGTGCCACAAAGAAGGGGGGAAAAAATTAACTGAGAATAAATAATTACTGCCTTCTAGGCCTGTTTGCTGAGAATATGAACATCAATATGATTCCAAACCCTCTGTACAACGCCATATGAAATGGTTGAGAAGGCCTGTTTTGCAGCATTTTGACGTGCTTCTAGTTCCTTGGCTTTACTGAATAGTCGGTGCAGGGTTTCCACAAGCTCCATCTTCCCGGCAACCTGCAAATTTACCGTAACATAAGATGAGCATGCTCTATTCTCAAAAGGAACTGAATCAAGGCTGCAGTCATGTTGGGAGTGTGTTTTATTTTTAGTTTTTGTAGGGTCTGCAACTTTGATCTCATTCAGGTCTTTGGTTATTCTTGGGCCTTGGAGGTTAATGCAATTTCTTCCCATACAGCTTATACGGAAGTTCCCAGGTCCAGGAGAATTTAGCAGATGCTTCATTGTTGTATCGACTTAAATTGCATGACCCTCTCTCGTAATTGGCCATCAAGGTCAGACAATTACAAAATTTAGTTCAGTTTCTTTTATTGGAACTTTCTCGGTTTGAATCATGCTCCATAGCCTACCTCATTTCAATGGGGAAATACTTAGATTATGATGAGGATTGCATCTCATACTAGGTCGATGTGATTTCTTGCAAAAAAGAAGCTTAGATAGGAAACAGATACTAAAAGGACAGAGAACTCTGCAGCCTTCTAACTTAAAACACAATACCTCCAAGAGGAGACCATTTCTTACCTGGAGAACCGATAATGAATCTTCTTGCTTCATTTTGGCTATCATATGGGAAAAATGGCCAACATGCGGACCTGGAAGTTGGTTAAACACGTAAACACATTAAGTATCACACTCACCTTCCGAAGAAGTAAAAAATAAAAGATGGAAGAAATAAGCACCACCATAAAGCACGATAGGTACTATGAGGGAAAAAAGAACTGAAAAGGAAAGTTCATGTGTAAGGAGCAAATGTTACCTGTTATAACAGCACAACCAGCTGCAGCAGCCTCAGAAATATTATGCCCAGCTAAATTAGGCAGAAAAGAACCTCCAACAACAGCTATCGGAGTAACTCTGTAAAGTGTTCTTAGTTCACCTGTATATCCAGAGGCAGAAGGAATTTCTTTAATACCTGAAGATTTTAATCCACCAAAAAGATCTAGAGACTACAGAAATGATTTGACATGTAAGAATGAAAGAAACTTGAACAGTAAAATGACAATACTTGAAAGAAAAAGACAGAAACTTGATTACTGAACTGTTTGCTAAATTTAAATTTGAGAACATATCAAACCTAGGCCTAAGTTTCTATCCACCATTTTCAGTCCCGCACGCACAAATGACAAGTTTCATAAACAACCTTATATCAGGCCTCTTCTTACTAACAACATTCATCTTACAACTAATTCTCAAATTAACCTTCTCCAAAACAGGCTTTGGGGGGGGGGGGGGGGGGGGGGGGGGGGGGGGTTGCAAAATATATAATAGCTTCCAACTTCAAACATATAGCTTGCAAGCCAAATACTCTTACGTATCAAAGAAAAAAAACCAACCACCCAAAAAGCCTATGGCGAATAAGATATCTAGATACAATTACAAACTACCTCGACGCTTGACATATTTTAGAATCATTCCGTGATTACATCATTGCTAGTAGTATTAAATATCTCAGACTCGATATATGTTACAAAACAATCATTCATCCATTAATCTCCCATACAGCCGCTGGGCTGGGCAACTTACTTTTCACGATATTCATAGCAGAAAATAATTTCTCAACACTTGCAGTTACCACATCAATGCAAACTTAAAAAGTTTGTGAAAGCATATACCACGTTTTTTTCATCTTCACCATCTTTTCTGCAAGACCCGCAATCCGCTTTAATCGTAGAAACTCATTTTTGGATCGCACATCATGAACGAATATCTTCAGTTGATTATCAAGAATTATAAGATCGGATGATGAGAAATCATTAAGATAAAACTTAGCAAGACGAAGTAACTTCTCTTTATTAAATGCAGCAAAAGAATTACTAGGATTTAAGCATTCTACACATAGAAGTAACTCTGTGATCGCCTAAATAAAGCGATTGTTCAGTTCTTAAACTTGCAAATCAATAACAGTATTAAACAAGTCATATCTATAATGATGCAAGTTGAAATAACTGTGTATTGCGGCGTGATCTCCCGTGGGTATAAATATAATATCCATATTAGGGATCTCGATATCATGTTGGGCACAAAACGAAGAAACTTCTATAAGGAAAGAGTCTCATCCATCACATCTCATTTTGAAACCATTGGTTATTTTCAAAAAATTCATGACATTCACAACATCTTGATCTTTTCTCTATAGCACCAAAAATAACTCACTAGTGATCCCCAATATATTTCTCATCAAATGAATAGAAAATGGAAACTCAAAGATTCGCATCATTTGTAGTATCACTACAACTTCTCTATTTTCAGCAGATGATGTGTCATCTATACTCTCAAGTGCTACAATCACAGGTTAGTACAAAAAAATCAAGTTCACCATTGACTGATAATGATAGCTTCTCAATGAGTATCACCAGCATGTTTGAGTCTTATTTTCTCATTCAAACCTCTTTCAATATTGAATTCACCACTTTTAAGTCTTTTAAGAATCTCATCAGCTTATGCTTCTCGAAAAATATCCCGACGTTTGGCAGAAGCTCTAACAACATTGCAAATGTTTGCAATATGTAAACACCGTATCCATCTTAGGATGATTTTTAACAACAACTACTCATGCTAACTGCAGTGGTGAGCAAAGCAATGGACATAATAGGTTGATAGTTTTTCATTCAAAATAAGAGCTTTAAGTCCATTGAATTGACCTCGCCTGTTACTTGCCCCATCATGTCTTTGTCCTCGCAATTTTGATATACTCAATTTATGTATAGCAAACATAGCATCAATTATTACCTTCAATGTCATGACACTAGTGTCATTAACTCGCAAGATTTTCAAGAAGCGCTTGATAACATGACCATTTTATCTACATACGCAAGATAACTGCCATCTACTCTTTAGTTGATACATCTCGAGATTCATCAACTAAAATGACAAAATATTCATCCTCCAAATCATTTACAATTACATTTCTAGTTTCAATTGCAACGGCGCACACAGTATCCTTTTGAATATCAGCAGATGCCAGCTTATGATTGTCTGGAGCATTTTGTAAGACCATTTTTTTATCTCCTCGCAGTTCCTTGCAAGGACCTACAAAAACTCTTGAAAGTTACCTTGAATTTTAGAATGTGAAGATTCATCGTGTCCACAAAAGCTAATTCTTGTCAAAAAAATATCAAATAGAATCAACAGATACATTCAACCGAGTCCTATATTGATCTTAAGCACGACCAGAGCACTTTGAAATTGCATTGTCAGATGTGTTGCTTTATCGTAGCAAGTTCTCCCCCTTCTCCGCTGCTAGATTGTGAGAGATGTTAGAGCCTCCAACATGAGTTTTCAATTTTGCTATTGTATGTTTCTAATTTCTAAATCCAATAAATGCATCCCAACCACTTGAATTTTGAAAAGAACAAAATAAGCAAAATGCTGCATCTTTACTCACATTATACTCCAACCAATTCGGGTAGATGTCAAACCAAATTGGATTGTATCGTCGGTATTTATCAGTAAATAGTGCTTGAGGTAATTCTCTTTTTTCATGTGGGTTGGCAAGAATCTTTCTGTAAATATGCCCTTCGAATGCACTCTTTCTCATAAGATGAAATAGTACTCATATTAAAGTACGTAACCCAGGATCGGCCGAGAGTTCTTCCAAGTTAACTTCAATGGGCCTCTCTTTCAATGAAGGTTCATATTCTTTGTCATTTATAGAAGTGCTCGGACACTTCGCAAAGGTTAATTAACACTTCCAATCGTACTTGAATTTTGATTATGATTCGATTTTCTTATCAGAAATTTGTCCATGGCTCTTTGAAATTTTAATTAACCTATAAAATTAAATATAGAAACAAGCAATTCAAATAAATATTAAAAACTACTCCTAAAATTGAAATAGCTGGTTAATTGCAAATTTATAAAAACTTACAAGTTACATATCACTAAACCCAATATAACAATGTTTTTCATTTAAAACAAATATATATGATATTTATTCTCATTTAGAACAAATACTTACAAACAAAAAATCAACTATCGGTAATTTTGCATATTTGATGTCACAATATATATATAATATTAGCAAACATTCAAATAATTACATTCACAATGTACTCCAACATGCAACCTCTATAAGACTATAACAAAAGTACAAAACACAACTAATTACTCACTAATTAACTAATTTTATCATAATAATTTTTCTTTTTTTCGAATATTACTAATTAAATAAATTATGCCATGATGAACAATATTTTTTTTTAGAAATTTACACAATGGCAAGATAAACAAAATCAATGAGTACTCCAAACTAAAAGAAATTTTAGCATACCAACGATGACGATGAGGTGGGTGTGGCTCATGCGTTGTGGTCCTATGGAAACCACCTAGTCTCACTAGCAGCTTGCGGTGGAAGCCGCCAAGTCCTTGGCTCCTTGCTCGAGTGCTCCGATATTATGAGAATTAGAGAGAGATTTTAGGAATTTAAGAGCGAGATCGAGAGAGAGGAGATGAGATTTGGAGATTTAGGGTTTAGAGATTTGAGTGTGAGTTGCGATTTGAGAGAGAGGGAATGAATTTAGAGATGAGAGAGATCACAAATGTGAGAGGGACAAAGATCAAAGATGGTTTTGACCATGGGAATTGGGGATGGTTTCTCAGAGACAGCGATCAAAGATGAGAGAGAGATCGGGAATTGTCGTCGGCATCATAAGTTGGGACTCGCTGCGAAACCCATGTTGGCCCAAATCAAGATCATGAGGATGACTTCTTAGAGACAGAGATCAGAGATGAGCGGAGAGAAAGGAGAAGGCCGAGAGTCGTTGCTAGCATCACGAAGAACTTGCTGTGAAACCCTAGGGGATGCTTTCTAAGAGACAAAGATCAGAGAGAGAAATGCCTGGGGCTCAATTTACACACCCAAAGCCCTTTTTGGGTGCGGTAAGGGGTCACGTGACCCCCTTTGACCCCTCCCTTCGCCAATGAAAACAGGGTCTAACTTTTTTAAGTTATTAAACAGAGAACAGTGATTGTGATTGGAAAGGGCAGATGGTCAAAAGAAACATTTTAAAGAGAAATATAGGAAGTCCATTTTTAAAAAACTTGCCACGCAACTCGTCACAAGACTCAAGATTGGAACAGCTCATGAAATAAAATTAACTAACAAATGGAAATGCAGCAATAAACAGGGAGTCAATGTAATCTGCCTTTAGAAGTCCGATACCATGGGATTGCAGTGCTCCATTCAAGAACCGTACCTAGAGTGTCCACCACGTAGAGATTTGTGTCAGGTGAAACTATGTCACTTCTAGACCTCACTGCGACATTCATCCCTTGCTTCTTTAGTGACTGCATAAACAATAAAGAGCAATTAACAATAAACTCAGGTCTAATTGAAGCACATATAGTCTTCAGCATGCATCATAAAGTGTAATCATTCATGTGATTAGCTAATGACCAAACTCCTGCAGAATAGGCAACAGAGATGCAGGCAGCTTAGGTAAAAACCAGGCACATCAAAACCTATCATTTTCATTTCCTCCACTATTCAGTCTATTCCAAACCATGCAAATTCAAGAAGATAAAAGAAAAAAAGAAGAAAAAGAAAACAAATAATCAAGCAAGGAAAAGTTAGTTCAGGAAAAAAAAAGAAAAGAAAAGAAAAAACAAGATTACCCAATAAGATAAGAGAAATATTGCAGTACATGATCCAAAGCAAGAGAATTAGCTGCCTACTTGAATGATGTGTTCTCCATGTCGAGGATGCCGTGGACAAGAATGGTGACCAATTCAGGGTACATCTTCATTAGTTTCTTGTGGACCCAAAGCATAACTGTGAATTCAATTTGGAGGCACTTCAATATATGTGAAATCTTAGATAAAACATGGCTTCTTGTTTCTTTGGTGAGATATTAATTCAGCACAAGGTCAAACCAAATACATACAACGATTTTGAAACTATTTTAAGATAGAACAAGCATGAAGGACTATTACTCTACACAAATCAATATAAACACAAAAATGAAAGTAACAACTTAAATTTCTAAAGGATTTCTGAAGCAAGGACTGATAAAGGACAGAAAATTCAGTACTGATGGCAGTAACAGTTTATACACAACAAAGTCAGTTATCAAGATGAAATCAAGGTGAAAAATAAGGATCAACCTCCCAGAATAGGCAGCATGTCAAGTGTCACCAAACAGAAATAATGAAAAAACATCACAAATAAGAATAGTCAGAATTTCTCCATGATTATAACCACCCACCAAACTTTGTCCAATTTACTTAGGGTTGACACCTGATCATTATTAGAAGATAGAATAAACATATTACATTCAGCTGTATAAAACGCTATAGTTGAACAGTGGGGGTCATGTATTGTCATGATAAACCAAAGAGTATACTAACTAACCTTCTTCTTCGCCCTTATGTATTGAGGCTGCCATCCAAATTGGCCTGTTTCCAAGCTGTAACTTAAGATTCTTGACCATCCTAGCCTCGTCTGTGATATCAGAATTTCCTACAGCTAAACATAAATGAATAAATGGTGTAAGTAGAATGATACAGTAAATTATAACCCTCAGAACTAGAGTTTTTATAGAGTATAAAGGACCATTAGGATAATATCAGGGCCAAATATTCAAACCAGGCCAGGCCACACATGCATTTTAAGGGGACTAAGAAAATAGAAAACATAAAAAAGGACACTGCAGGGTAGAACCCTGGTCTTGACCCAAAGAAAGTCGTTCGACTTACATCATAGTGTTAAAGAGTATTAAATCATGACATTTCCTTCACCATAAGATTTAAATTTTCATGAGGTTTCAAATTTATGCTTTTAACAATTTCAAGGGCGTGCTCATCTCTTATCATGATAATCTAAGTAAAGAATTCTAAACGGAATCTTTTAACTATTACAATTCAGCTGAAATTCTGTTTTTTTCTACATGTACATTTCAGTCTCCTATGTATGGGCCGGGTGCTGTTGTTGTTCTAAAATGAGGTATTCTTTTGTTCTAAAATGGTATTATATTGTTCTTTAGGGGGGAAAAAGCAATCACTATGCATGCTTGCTTCCTGTTTTTAAAAAAAAAAACTCCCAAAATGCAAAATCAAGTCAACTATCTTTCAAGTTCAAATAGTGATTTCTAATGGTACAAAGCTTCAGGTGTCAGTATGGCATACCGTACTTCAAATCCCCTGCAAAATTGATGATAGAAGGAGAAGCTTGTAGCAATTGGAAACGGATGGCCTGAGTTGTGCTCTGCAAAACAGAATAAACAAGCAATGTTGAAATATGTGGTTTTAAATATGCTTCTAAACATTAAATCAGAGAGACAGCTTTTACCAATGGGAGAATCAAACATAATTTTGACAACATCAATGCAATCAAGGGCAGTGCAACTGGTCCGACCAACATCTGAATGATTTCAAAGACATCCGAGCATTTAGTAGTGCCACTGGTATCTGAAAGGAACAGGGGATGGTGCATCATTGTCAAACCACAGCTATTTTTCACTGCATTGATCAGGAACCACTGGATAAGAAAAAATAACTGTACTGATTTGTCATTGCTTTGCAATAAACGAAAAGAAGGAATTAAAGCAAAGCTAAATTAAAAAAACTGTCTTCTGAAGTTGTGCAAAAACGATGCATGAACAAAGGACGGCTCTTGGAAAAATAAATCTTAGTGCCAACCCAAAAGTAAAAAGAGATATGTGTTGGTTTTTGTAATGCTATCCATTCATTATTTTATATATATTATAGATGCGGTACAAAGTGATAATGTATTGAGAACTTCTCTTTATAGTTGTCAGGGGAAAATAACTACAGTTGCAGGAAACAGAAAACACTAAAAGAAATGTGTTTTACTTCCCTAATGGTTAAAGTGAAATAAAAACGTAAGAATGAAGAGTGAAGAGTGTATTTTAGGAGAACATAAAATCATTTTATAAATTTTATGATGAGGAATTAAATAATTAATATCAAGCTTATGGGTCTATTTCTTTTCTTTCTTCTATAATGTCTTTTGTCATTCCCACTACTCTCAAGCGACCCTGAGCCCATCAAAATTCCCAATTCTTTAGAACACTGCACAATGACATAATACAAGAATGCCAACCGCAATAGGGCAGGATGCAAATTCCAGGAATAAGTGAATATCACTCTTTTGTTTCTTGACTTTGAAGGATTTCCAATTATAGCAGCAAATTTATGGTTCCCTGTTGAAATGTATTTACTTAAAAACAAGTGAATTCCATTCAAAATTTTCTTAGAAAGGTTGCATACTATCAAGATTATAAGAAGCAGTAGAAATTCCAAATACATCAGACTGAACGACAAGAACTTGAATTCAATTTAACAATCTTAATTACAAACAACCAAATAGCATGAATTTCCGTCATTACCAACTTCATGAATTCCAATAACAACTGAACGTATTGTTGCATCTTAATAACAAGTAATCAAATAGGACGGATTTACATGATTCTAACTACATAAATTCCAAGAACAATTGAAGTTTTGATTATAATTTAGATGTAACCACATAGTCCCTTGAGGAATTTGCAAAGGATGCCCAAGGAATTAGAGAGAATTCAACATAGATTTGGGAGATTAAAGAAATCATCCTTTTCATCATCCAAGGCTATCACAAGAAAATTGGAATGGTATAAAACTTAACTCTACATCCATTTCGTTCAATGATTGTCACAACTGGCTACCAACCTAGCACCAAACACCTCTAAGCTGAAGCTAAAATTTTCAGGGAGGAAACTACAAATATTGGGTCTATTGCCAGGTAGACAAACCTAGATCAGTGATCACCTGGTTAAGGTCATCTGACCAAAAAGGAACCCACATAATTTCCTTAAACTGTAGGAGTTGTCTAGGTCTGCTATCAGGGGTTCATTTCATGTTTCAGTACATAATATATGTTAAAAGATTCGACATAGCACATTCACATAGAGATATAGGTACTTAGGACTTAATTTGACAGCCAGATATCAACTGAGCTTAGTTGAAAACTCCACTGTTATGCTTGTGTACCTCATATGTATATCGAAAATAAGCTATTTCACATGCAATGCAACTTACATGTACATAAATGAATTAGAATCAACCAAAACAATACCATACTCTTTCCTTACAGAAAGTGAGGCATGAAAGTAACAGCTCAACTTACTCCTCTCTCTGAGGCCGAAACAATAAGGTTTGGCCACAACTCGCTCTCCATCAAAAAGATCGCAATCGGGTTCCAGTACCCAAGAAAGTCCTCCACGGCCCTTGGAGTATCAACTGGAGCAAACTGAGAAGAACACAATCTCCATCACATTAAATTTAAAAAAAAAAAAAAAAAAAAAACCTGATCACTATCAGCGGAAAAAAAAACCTGATGAATGACACAGCTTGGGAGCTGATCCTTGATTGCTGCACTGTAAAAACAACAAGGAGCAAAATTTCTAACTTTAACGCCGCATATTTTATGAATCAAAGATTAAAAGAAAAGGGAAAGGCCAGCTTACAAAGCTGAAATTGTCGTCGTCGTCATGAGGACAGTGAGGTGGGGCTTCTGTTTGATGCAATGCTTGATCACGGGGATTGCAGCCAACCCTTCGCCTGAGATTGAGATCGAAACACATATAAAAAGATTGCTCTTTTATCGAAATTAAAAAGAGAGATGGAGAAAATTTTGAACTTTTGTCGGTAACCTAGAGAGACGGCGTGGAACCAGAGGAGGGCGCCGGGGGGCGGGGGTAGGAGGGGCGGCCGAGGCGCTCCGGCCAGCGGGTCGGGTGGTCGAGGCCGCGCCGGATTCGCCACCGGATGTGGGCGCCAATCAGGGGAGAGGCGAAGCGGGTCGCCGCCCTGTACAACCCGTATGCGACTTTCCCCCAATCCACCATTTTCTCTATTGTCAGTGCAAACTGATTCTGTCCATTGCTACGACAGTCTCTGCTCTAAAACTAAAAGCAAGGGTTTAAGCTTCCACTTTCATTTCTCGCTTTTTTATTATATTTATCGTTATAAAAACCATCTCATATTTTATTATATTGCAGTTTAAATTTAGTCAATTTTAAGAACTTTTTACATTAGAGTCTGGTCTTATTTTAGCGAGATAGACTTGTGTCCTTCCAAAGGATTCGAGCTCGAGTCATTCTCACTCAAATTCAATCCTTTGATATTCGAATATAAGATCCACTCCGTTGAAATTGATTTATAATATTTCAACTATTTATAAACTAAAAATCAAGTATTTTGAATACTTTTTGCCCATCCATCAAGCGACGCAAAATGAACGGCGAAAGTAGTGAGTTGGTTAGATCTATGTCTTTAGACATATAAATTCTCGATCCGGCCATTTCATTATGATTTAAACATTTAAAAAACCCTATAAACCAATTTTGTTAGGTTTCAAATATTCTACACCGTTAAACTAACCAACTCATTATTTAGGCCGTTCGTTTTTTTCTACTTGATGCATGGGCAAAAAGTATTCAAAACACTTGATTATTGTTTTATAGATACTTGAAATAATATAGATCAACTTCAACGGAGTGGATCTTGTATTCGATTGTCAGATATTGGTATTTGAGTGGGAAGGATTCGTCCTCAAATCCTTTTGGAAAGACACAAGTTTATCTCTATATTGGCTTATGTCACACCAAACTTTATAGAATTTCTAAAATCCTCTCTCAAGAGAATAAAAACTAGACTAGATTACCACGGTCGGTGAAAACCAAGTTCAGGGAAACATGGCTGCGCGAAGGGGAAGGAGACGCTTTTGCCTGAGGAAGACAAAGAAGGAAGAAGGAAGAGAAGAGGGGAGGAGGAGGGGAACATCAAAGAAAGAGGAGGAGGTTGGAATGAGGATGGGGAAGAGGAGAGGGGAGAGAGGAAGGAGACAGCTCTCTCTGTCTCTCTCCTGCTGCAGGAAGAAGGAGAGTTCTCCCTAGCACGCGGATGAAGACGGACAAAGTTTGTGAAAAAGTCACGGCGAAAATCTCGCTTCGCTCTATTTTGATTACCGCTTGACGATGAAACCCGTGACGAAGAGGAGAGAGAGGGGGAAGAAGATGAAGGAGGGAAAGAGGGGAGAGAGGAAGGAAAGAGGGGAAGGGGGGAGTGGGAAGGTGGGAGGAGAGGGCTCCTGGAAGAGGAGAGAGTGTGGCTCTCTCTCTCTCTCTCTCTCTCGGGGTAGACGGATGGACAAAGTCGAAGAAAGAGTCACGGGAGAAATCTCACTTCGTTCGATTTGATTATACAGGTGAGGGCTAATCTCTTAGTAGTAAAAAAAAACGCAAATTTTGAATGGAAATTTTGCAATTATTTCAAATACAGTGCACAAAAATTGATGTACTGTTCCTGGTAGCAAATACTTGCATATAAGTCTAGCATATTAATTCATTACAATCAATTATGTAAAAAATGAATGCGAACTGACCATATGATATACTGCTGATTTCAACTATGCTATCGCTACAGCTTGTATGTCGATGATCTTCAATCATCAATTCTTTACACCGATCCATTGGGAGTATTACCTTGACATACCACAAATTGGTTCACATACTACCAAAAAATGATCACACATTTGCAAACAATTTATAGTTGCCAGCATCAAGAGCAATCTGTCTCACTGCAGAGATGGAACCAAGAACTGAAAACACCGAGAAAACAAACACAATCGCAGCATTGATCCAAAATACGGCGCTGCGCGTTGATGGCCTGAATGTAACGTTGTAGAAAATCGACGGTATAACGAAATCAAGGGGTAAGAATCCAAACGCCCCAATAACAGCGTTGATGTCTCCGAAGAATGGAAGCATGGCAGCGATCAGCGTCGCTATTGCGATGGAGAGCGACCTAAACACAAGCCTTGGCATGACATTTCTGGGAGAGTATTGATCCTTCTTGGGTTCGGAAAATAGTCCTTCGAGCACTTCGTTTGTAGGTTGCAAGTACACCTGCATTATTCCGATCAATATATGACACCTGTGAATAGACATGATGGATATGTTGAGTGCATACCACGCTGACAGCAGATAGCTGGAGGAGAACGAAGATATCCGTCATCATAAGGAACCATTTTGGTACCAGAATGGTGCCGTCCACGATGAAATGGAGAGAATTGTGCCCTGTGCCTGGTTTCCGAAAGCCCAGTATCCCGACACCGCCACACTGAAGAACGTTGTCACTACCACCGAGTAGCAAAGGCACAAGCCCTTGAACATCTTTCCTGTAACTGGAGGAGCAGCTGTTGCCTGCATACATCGGCGAAAGAGAGAGAAATCAGTGTCATCATATCGTAGACCTTAACAACGAGATGTACCACAGGAGTTTATGTACATTAACATCCTTTAACACAGCTGTTACAGGTTTCTGCTGCATTTCACTGAACTGTGTCGATATTGTCTCAGCAAGACAGACATTGCAAAGTGCGAGGGAAATAGAACCTGTATTTCTGGAATAATTCCATTCCCATAAGTAGTGGCGACGATTGCAATAGCGTTGAACGCTCCAAAGACACGGTCTTGACGATCTCCCAAAAGGGAATAGTCCTTGGCCGGGCACGGCTGGAATGGCCTGAAATGAATCACAGTACCCTCCATGAGAACCAAATCACGAAGATCAACACAAACGCCTAACGCGCATACGGTGAGCAACGAATATCAGTATATGGTTGAAAGCGTGTCTACTTGCCCACCAACCTGCATAGATGGCACCAGCAGTGGAACAAGCGCTATAAGCAAGACAGAGGAAAAGGGAAATGAGGTTGATGTGCCTCAACGAGTGAAAGGATGGAATCTGAGCCAGCACCAGCATGAAGACTCCAAAGATGATCACGAATTCGTAGAGCTTCGCTGTTCCGTGTGGATTTGATATCAAGTACATCGACTAAAAGCACCGAAATTTTTCAGTATGATGAGTACAATGGGATCAAGTATGTACATGTAGCCTGGAGATGGAGCTAACCTTCATGGTTTGCCCTGCGAGCAGGGTCGACCCAATGACCGTGCCAAAGCACACCAAGAATTGTACAGGCCCTACGTAGTAACGCCCCCAACGAGGCCCTGCACCATCACAAAACTCTCAATTACACTTGTATCCATTTTTAATTTGAGATTTTTTTTCCATGAAACATGAAAGCAAGCATTCAAATGAAAGACATGTATAAGCTTAATCTACATTTGAATATATGTCAGGCATTGAGCATCCTGAAAGAATTTTGGAGGCATTCTCTTTGCATTTGTATTCGCATTTGGCCATCTCTCTGCTTGGTTTGGATTTACTTCCAAAAGAAGTAGCTCAACTCTTATTAGATTTTTTTTTAAACTTTTTTTGTGTGTACATTGTTGGAAAGAGAGATTATTACCTAGGGAGCTGACTGGATTGCTGGATTGCCATGGGTCGCGTCGAGGAGATCGCCAAGGAAGTCGACGACGGAAGGCAAAGTGGACAGCAGCAGAAAATAGCAGCAGCAGCAGAATCAGGCAGGGTCGGTCGACCGACATGCACAACATGCACAGGGCCTTAGGCGGTCGACCGAAAGACCCTGACTGTAAAGAGCCAAACTCTCGGTTAAATTCAGTCGACCGACCGACCTCCCGGTCGACCCGCCGGTCGACCGACAGTCGGGTTTGGGCAAAAATCTGCTGTTCTGCAAATTGCTGAACAGCAGGGTATTTAAGGGCTGCTGGGGTTTCTAGGGTTTAAGCCTGCGAAAAAGGATTAGCTGATAGTTCTCTTGCATTCAAAGAGACTTAAGAGCTATTGTAATCATTCCTAAATATAAATCTCTCCATTGATTGCCCCGAGGACGTAGGCATTGAGGCCGAACCTCGTTAAATCTTGTTCTTTGTGATTGTGTTTTCTTCTTGGATCTATTTGGTTGTTCTTTGTGTTTGAGATCTGTGAGATCCTCTATTGGTTGTTGTCATCGGCGCACAACAAGTGGTATCAGAGCATCTAGGTTGCTCTTGGGATTTTTTGAGGATTCAGAGGGCTCGAGATCGGATCCGGTGGAGATCGTGTGTCGATCTCAGATCTGAGGTATTGGGTGTTCGAGAAGATCGTGTGTCGATCTCAGAAGGACTCAAGGAGGGCTCGTTGAATCCGTGGTGGAGTAGATCTGGTGAGAAACTCGATCTAGGGTTTCAAGGGACAGGTAAAAATCATATTTTTATCTGTGTATAGATCTATTTCAAGTTAGTTGATCTTCCGCATAGATAGAGGATCAGGGAAAATCTCAATGGCAGAAGAAATTGCATCTGTTAGAACAATGAACTCTCACCCAAGGATAAAGTTGTTAAGTTCAATGGCACTAATAACTTCGGTATGTGGAGATGCGAGGTTATGGATGCGTTGAACGCATCTAATCTCGAGGATACCCTCCTATTGGAGAGGAAGAAGAACACAACCACCGATGAAGAGTGGGCGAAGATGAACAGGTCGGCATGTGGCTTGATACGTTCATGCTTGTCACAAGACATAAAATATCTTGTGCAACATGAGACGTCAGCGAAGAAACTATGGGAAACCCTTGAAAAGAAATACCTGACGAAGAGTGTGGAATTCAGGTTGCAGCTTAAGAGTAAGCTGTATCAGTTTCGAATGAAGAAGGGGAGCACAGTAAATGAGCACATCAACCGATACACAAAGCTTCTTACAGATCTGATAACGTGGATGTCGTAGTAGAAGAGGAAGACAAGGCGGTCATTCTCCTGAACTCACTCCCACCGGAGGAGTATGAGACATTCACTATGACGTTTATCAATGGTAGGTAGACTTTGGACTACCATGAGGTATCATCTGAACTGATAAGTTATGAGACGAGGAGAAAGGAGAGACATCCTTCTCAGACGAGCTCATCAGTGGAGGCACTGGAAGTAAGGGGCAGAGGTTCATCGAGGAGGGCAAGGAGGTGAGAGGAAGATCGAAGTCCAGGTCGGGCTATAGGGATCTGAGGAAGGATCAGTGCATTTTCTGCTGAGAGATAGGGCACTGGAAAGTGGACTGTCCGAAGTTCAAGGGGAAGAAGAAGGAGTCGAAGGCTGAAACAAATCTTGCCAAAGTGACAAATACTCAGAAGAGCAGTTCAAGGTAGATGGAGCAGATTTGGACTCGTCAGGTTTCTCGTTTTCAGTCAGTTCTCCCATTATTGGTAACTCATGGAAGATGAGTGGATTCTGGATACAGGTACAACATACCATGCGTGCCCTAATCGGGGCTGGTTTTCCAACTTTGAGCAGCTGGAGGGGTGTTCGATCGTTATGGGCGACGATCACCCATGTAGCGTGGAGGGTGTAGGTACAATCCGAATCAGGATGTTTGATGGGATGGAAAGGGAGCTGAAAGGAGTGAGGTATGTACCTCAGTTGAAGAGAAATCTAATCTCCGTGGAATTTTGGAAGCATCGGGCATGGTGATATCTGTTCGAGATGGCGATCTCAGGATGATCAAGGGCTCGATGGTGGTGATGAAGGGCGTCCGCCGAGGCAATCTCTAGTACTTGAAGGGTAGTACGATTACAGATCAGGTGGAGACTTCAAGTTCATCAGATGATACTGGCCTGGAGGTCTGGCAGGGAAGGTCGGACATGAAGAAGAAGAATCTTTGCGAGCTCCTGCAAAGAAGGAAATGGAAGGTGCTGCTACCTGCAAGTTGGAAGGTGGACACAACGTTCTGGACAAGAAGACGGTGAGATTCAGCACCAGTACTCACCACAATGAAGGTCTTCTTGATTGTGTTCACGTGAGCGTATGGGGACCTGCTAAGACGGCATCGCTTGGAGGTCACAGGTACTTTGTCTCGTTTATTGATGATTCATCTAGGCAGGTTTGGATATATCCCATGAGACAAAGGGGTGAAGCCCTAGATGTGTTGATGAAGTGGAGAGGAAGAATGGAGAGGCAAATAGGTAGGAAGATAAAGGAGCTTCATATTGGTAATGTTGGAAAGGACGTGGACCAGTTCCTACGGTTTAGCCAGAACACAGGTATTGCTACTCACTTCACAACAGGTAAAGATGGGTTGGCTAGAGATGTAGTCCGTTCCTTACTGGAGGAGGTTCGGAAGTTGTTGTCTAATGCAGGATTAGACAGGTCGTTTTGGGTTGAGGCGACTGAGTATGCTAGCCATCTCATGAACATATCGACTGCGATAGGAGGTAAAGCTCCATTGGAAATTTGGTCTGGAAATCTGCTTAAGGTCATGGTGTGCTGCGGGAGTTTGGAAGTCCGGCCTACTTCAGTGCCAAGAGTGGCAAGGTGAATCCGCGGGCAAAGAGGTTTGTCTACTTGGGTGTCAAAAGGAACAGCTACAGGTTGTGGGACCCCGAAAACAAGAAGATCGTGATGAGCAGGCATGTCACATTTGGAGAGGCTTCAGTGTTGAAGTCCACTGTCTCTCAGCAGGTGAAGAGGACGGAGACCAAGGAAGGATTGCAGCGGGTGGAGGTCTCCAGTTGGTTCGGCATCAGAGGAGACTTCATCGGAGGTGACACCGGGAGGAGTTTAAGATACCAGGGTGATGCTGAACAGATTGACGACATTGTTGAGGATGTCGAGTTATTTGCAGCCATTGGAACCAAGGTGAAACCACGTTCGTGGTTAAAGAAGCATGGATCTCAAGCTTGTGATCTTGACAAGCTGAAGTTGAAGGCCGTTGTCCTCCATGATGGTCGGGAAGAGGTTCATATGACTTGGTCAGACAGGTTCGCTGCTGCAAATACAGGTACCAGTATTTGAGTTTTTGAAGCTCATTTTAATGAACTATGGTTGGCTTGATCTTTTTAGGCAAAGGTACGTAGGCAGCCGTAAAGGCGCAGCCATTTGGTGATGCAACTCTTATGAACCTATTTGGGTTCTCGAGATGTTATTTTGGATCTTCACGTAGAGGTGAAAAGTTGTGGCCTATTGGAGCTTCAAGTAGAGATGGAGAGACTTCACGTAGAGGTGAAGAGACTTCATGTAGAGGTGAAGTGGTGTGGCCAGTTGGATCTCACGTAGTGGTGAGATGGTGTGATCTCAATGAACAGGTTTATCTTCCGGTTAGAAGATGTTGAGCTTGCATAAGGAGTGGTGTGCATCCAGTTGAAGCCGATGATGTTTGGTGTGTTCTACCGCAGACTTGGTTGGACCGTCAGTGGAAGACAGGTAGACTAGATAGAACTAGTCAGTGGAGAGTCAGTGTTGGCTCATAAGGAAGTCTTCGTGAAGTCGTGAAGTTGCGGAGAGGGAGCCATGGTTAGTGATCGGCAGGTATGGAAATTCTCCTAAGGTGAAGTGCAGGGAAGGCAGGTGCGATGCTTTCCAGGAATAGATGAGCCAAAGATTCCAAGCCGAGATCGTGTGTCGATTTCGCCGAGATCGTGTGTCGATTTCGACCGGTGCGCGCAAGCCGAGATCGTGTGTCGATTTCGCCGAGATCGTGTGTCGATTTCGCCAGGTGATGGACTGGGGTTCGTTGGAGTTCGACTCAGATTTGGAAATCTTCGCCGAGGTGGAGAATTGTTGGAAAGAGAGAGATTATTACCTAGGAAGCTGACTGGATTGCTGGATTGCCATGGGTCGCGTCGAGGAGATCGCCAAGGAAGTCGATGACGGAAGGCAAAGTGGACAGCAGCAGAAAATAGCAGCAGCAGCAGAATCAGGCAAGGTCGGTCGACCGGTCCGGTCGACCGACATGCACAACATGCACAGGGCCTTAGGCGGTCGACCGGCCCGGTCGACCGAAAAACCCTGACTGTAAAGAGCCAAACTCTCGGTTAAATTCGGTCGACCGACCGGGTCGACCGGAGGGGAGGTCGGTCGACCCGCCGGTCGACCGACAGTCGGGTTTGGGCAAAAATCTGCTGTTCCGCAAATTGCTGAACAGCAGGGTATTTAGGGCTGCTGGGGTTTTCTAGGGTTTAAGCCTGCGAAAAAGGATTAGCTGATAGTTCTCTTACATTCAAAGAGACTTAAGAGCTATTGTAATCATCTTCCTAAATATAAATCTCTCCATTGATTGCCCGAGGACGTAGGCATTGAGGCTGAACCTCGTTAAATCTTGTTCTTTGTGATTGTGTGTTCTTCTTGGATCTATTTGGTTATTCTTTGTGTTTGAGATCTGTGAGATCCTCTATTGGTTGTCATCGGCGCACATACAAGAGTTGTAATCCCTTCAAGTACTGTTTATATTAATGTCTTGAAAATTGTTATAAACTTGTTGTTGTAGAAAGTAGGGTTGTCAAATGCGCTCGTGACTCGCGAACAGTTCGTGTTCGACTCGGTATTTAGCTCGATTTTTAGCTCGTTCGAATAACTCAAATTCATAAACGAACCACACTCAAAATAAGATGGCTCGCTCGTCTTCGATTCTAATAAGCTCGATATTG
This sequence comes from Agave tequilana, assembly GCA_038442645.1. Taxonomy (NCBI): domain Eukaryota; kingdom Viridiplantae; phylum Streptophyta; class Magnoliopsida; order Asparagales; family Asparagaceae; genus Agave; species Agave tequilana. The sequence continues at coordinate 6,290 of JAVJIF010014553.1, read as the reverse complement.
GGCATTTTAAATACATTTAGCTAATAACTTTGTATAGATTGTAGTTGCCTATATTACACACTCATTATTTTATGAGTTATTTACATAAACAATCAAATATACGATAGTTGTGTAAAAAAGATTTGAATTATAAACATCTTTTTTTCTTAAAGAGGCAGTTAGAAGCTCTTTTTATCAATGTTAAAAGCATAATTTCAAGAATTATCGAATAAACAAATTGTTCAAGAACAGTTCGTGTTTGGTTAGTTAGACGATGTTTGTTTCTTTTTTTAGACTTATTCATTTTGTTCGAAGAACAAGCGTTTTCTATAGAAATTGTTGAGTCATTATATCTACTCATTAAATAAGTGATAATCAAATAATTTGTACTTAGAGAACCTTTGAATTTAGCTAGGGGCTAAATTTATAAATCATCATGATCTAGTATGAATTAACTTTTTTTTGTACAGAATCCGCTGAAAAGCACATAACATACTATATTTCAAAGCGCTAAAGTTACGTAATGTCTATTTTTCTTTGATAAACGAGTATTTCCATGAGTTTACCTTGGTATCGTATTCATACTGTCGTATTGAATGATCATGGTCGATTATTTTCTCTCCATATAATGCAGTCGGCTCTAGTTCTGGGTTGGGCCGATTCGATGGCTCTATACGAATTAGTGATTTTTAATCCCTCTGACCCCATTTATGATCCAATGTGGAGACAAGATATGTTTGTTATACCTTTCATGATTTGTTTTGGAATAACCAATTCGTGGGGTGGTTGGAATATTTCAGGAAGAACTATAACCAACCCGGGTATTTAAAGTTATGAAGGCACGGCAGGGGCCCATATTATATTTTTTGGCTTGTGTTTTTTGGAGCCATCTGACATTGGGTGTATTGAGACTTAGAAATATTTTGTGATGAACGTACGAAAAACCCTCTTTAGATTTGCCCCGATCTTTGAAACTCATTTATTTCTTTCGGGGTGACTTGCTTTGGTTTGGGCACATTTCATGTAATAGGCTTATATGGGCTTGGAATATGGATGTTCGATCCTTATGGACTAATCGAAAAAGTACAATCTGTGAGTTCAGCGTGGGATGCAGAAGATTTTGATCCTTTTGTTCCGGGAGGAATTACCTATCATCATATTGCAGCAGGTACACTATGCATATTAGAAAGCCTATCCCATCTTAGTGTCTATCCACCTCAACTTTTATACAAAGTATAATGTATATGTAATATTGAAATTGTACTTTCTAGTGGTATCGCTGTTGTTTTTTCTTTTTTGCACCTTTTGTTGTTTCTAGAATTATGTGGTATGGTTCGACAACTATCCTAATAGAGTTATTTGATCCCACTCATTATCAGTAGGATCAGGGAACTTCCAGCAAGAAATATATCGAAGAGTTGGTGCTGGACAAGCCGAAAATCAGAGTTTATCGGAAGCTTGGTCTAAAATTCCAGAAAAATTAGCTTATTATGATTACATGGGTAATGATCCAGCAAAAGGAGGATTATTTAAAGCGGGATCAACGGACAACAGGGATGGAATAATTGTTGGATGGTTAAGATACCCCGTCTTTTGTGATACAGAAGGGCGCAATTTTTTTGTACGTTGTATGCCTACTTTTTTGAAACATTCCTCATATTTTGGTAGATGGAAACGGAATTCCGATGGTAAATATTCCTTTTTGAAGGGCGGAATCAAAGTACAATGTTAAACAAGTAGGTGTAACTGTTGAGTTTTATAGTGGTGAACTCAATGGAGTCAGTTATAGTGATTCTACTACTGTGAAAAAAATACGTTAGACGTGCACAATTAAGTAAAAATTTTGAATTAGACCGGGTTACTTTAAAATACGATGGTGTTTTTTTCGTAGTAGTCCAAGGGGTAGTTCACTTTGGGGCATACTATGCTTGCTTTGCTCTTCTTTTTCGGACATATTTGACATGGCGCTAAAACTTTGTTTAGAGATGTTTTTTGTTGGTATTGATCCAGATTTGAATACTCAAGAGGAATTTGGAGCATTCCAAAAACTTAGAGTTCAGACTACAAGGAGACAAGTAGTTTGGTACCAGATTGCTCTGGTATCTTTCACCTATTTTTTTATTTGAATAGGGTACCTGAGAAATATAGTCTCGAAGCACCTTCTTTTCTTTAATTTTTTTCCTTTTTTAGATATGATATGGTAAATGATCCCACCCAAACGAATAAGGTTTAAAACTATGAAGCCCTAGTTCTTCAATAAAATTACTTTAGACTTGGATGTATAGATCATTCAGTTTGACTATGGAACTTCTTTGTTTCGGTATTTCCAAAATATGAGCATGTGATTTGTTATAATTGATCCTATTGATATTACAGAGAATGATCATGTCATCTCTATCAAGATGACTTTACCTCATCGAATATTTTTTTAATATCTGGAGCATGAAATATATAGAATAGATCAAGAAAAGAAATATTTGAACTATAATTAATACCTACTATTCAGATCTCGCAACTGGACTCAAACGAAAATCAATTTTAGGAAAATATCATACTCGTTTACACCTCTAGTGGAAATTAGCATGCGCCCTTTTCTTGCCTATTCAATTCTTCGAATGTGCATTAAATTGGCCCAAAGGTCTCAAATCCTACTCACTCACCCAAGAGCCTGATTATTGCCACCCCTCAAAAATGAGAAAGGCCCCCCTCATAATATTCACAAGTGTGTCATTATTTTTTGATAATTTTGCCCTGATGAAAAACTCAAAATGTCCTTTTCTTTTTCCTCCTCCTTCCTCTTTCCTCCATCTCCCTTCTTCACCCCCCCGCCCCCCGACCTCCTTCTCCATCCTCGGTCTCCCCCCTCCTCCTCTCCCCACTCCCCCTCCCCCCCCCTCTGCCCCCTTCCCCCGGGCCTGTTCAGCTAGATCTAAACGAACAAATCAAAATTTGTTCAGTCAGATCTGGCCGAACGGTCCTAGTTTGTTTGGCCAGACTTGGCCGAACAGGCCTGGGGGAGCAGGGGGGAGTGGCCAGGGAGGGGGCCGGGTGGGGGAGGGAGAGTTGGGGGGGGAGAAGGCGGCCTGGGAGGGGGAGGAGGAGGGGGGTTTTGCCGGAGGAGGGCGAGGAGGGTCGCCGGAGGGGGAGGGGTTCGCCGGTGAGGAAGGAGAAGAAGGAGGAGAAGAAGGAAAGGGCACTTTAGACATTTTAAATCAATTTGTGGTGCCTTTATCAATTTTGGGGGTGCCTTAATCCATAGGAGGGCTTTTATCATTTTTTGGGGGTGGCAATAACTGTGCTCCTCACCCAACCACCCAAAAATCTCAAGTATTTCATCTTGTTTTTAGGCATCTCTTATGAGGTTAAATGTGGCATGTCATGGGCGATGTGGCATTTCCGCCTATCATGGGAGGGAGATTTGGCTTATACAGAAAAATGAGTTTAGTTGTTGTCTTCTCCTATGATGGAGATGCAATGAAGCACTATGATATTTTCTCCTATCATGTATGATATTTCCTGTCCCAACGTGTCAAGGCCTGAGTTGGTTAGAGCTTCATGCTTCTCACAGTCTCAATTTGAGCCCTCTTGTGTGCGGGCATTTTATTTCTCGATGTCAGCCACTGAATAGGGCCTGAATTTGCCCCTCAGTAGTCCTCAATTCGAATCCGACATCAGTGGATTTAACTAGAAAAAAAATGTATGACATTTCCTCCGATTGTGAGAGGGAGATTTGATTTGCGGTTACATTCTTATAAAATTTCTTTCGTTGGCATGTTTGTTTGAATGAAAAAAGGTGGAACATGTGTTTTAAGCGGGTGCCACACTCTTTTACTTGTGCCAGTGCTACCCACGTAATTAAGGTCATGTTTGTCTGTCTTTTTGAATCAAGAAAGCCTGACTCTATCAATCACATCACTCAAATCCAATAAGAATGTTTGTTTGCTCATGAAAAATACAATGATGATAGTAGGGGCCAGAAAATTCCTACGTGGCCCCTTCAGTGCAAGAGACGTAGAAATCCTAAGTTGCGGAGTGAAATGGGTTAGAATTATCACTGTACATGTAGGTCTCTTCCAACAAATTTTTGAATTTCTGCTTGACATGACGCACATGACGCAAGCTCAGATTTTTTTTGATTTTTAATCGAGATCCAAGCGGCCCCCAAGAGTGCTCGAATTCTACCATAAAACTTGAGAAAAACATTTAAAATTCTAACATTGCTTTATTTTTTAATTACTTTCTTTAAGTCACAACAAAGTTCGTTGCATTTATATTTTATGGAATAAAAAATAAAATATAGAGGTTCTAAACTAGTGCTTTCTTTGCAAACAAACAAGCTGAAGAAACCCGAACGTGATCTCGCATTTTGGTGTTTCTTTTTTCCACCAAGAAATCTGACCAATGCGGGGTTTTGCTTTCTTGGCCAAACAGAGTAGGGGTGAGCATCGGTCGGTTCGGTTCGGTTTTTTGCTAATTTTTACAAAACCGAACCGAACTGATTAGACTTAGTAACCGAACCGAACCGAACCGACCCAGTTCGGTTCGGTTTTTCGGTTTTTTTTCGGTTAGGCCAATATTTTTTTCCATCATTTCTTACATTTTTTAATCACCATTATATTATCATCCTTTAATATTCTAATATCAAATATTCAATACCCAAATTAAAATAAGAAAAAGACCTTAACCTTAATGTGAATTAAAAATTTTATACTCTAAAACTTTTACTCTATATTTGGGCTCTTATATCAAAATTCACATAATTATTACTAACTTTTAATGGCAAGAATGAAAAAAAGAACTATATTAATATAAATATTATTCTTAATTGTGATGGTGTACTTAACATAACTTTCACATATTCAACATAAAAGATGGTATTGTTAGAACTAATGAGATAAGTTTTCACCAGTTTTTGTTATGAACTGTATGATTCACTAAATTGAATTTAGGTGGGGTGATTACAGGGTAAGAGATTCGGTTCGGTTCGGTGGAGTTCGGTTTTTGAAACACAAAACCGAAACCGAACCGAACTAGAGCGGTTCAGTTCGGTTCGGGTTCGGGTTTCGATTTTTGGTCGGTTATTTCGGTTATAACCGAACTCTGCTCACCCCTAAAACAGAGCGTAAAAATGATGTATTAATCAATTAAGATAACCAATATGCTAAACGAATATATTTAGCAAGCACACACACGAGTAGAATCTTATGCACGTTGCTCCCAGCCAGAGAATCAATTCTGATTCTACCACTGACTCGGCCTTTAAAATAGATTTTATTTATTTTTGTGTTCGAGCTTGACAAATTTGAACACAAATTTCAGCAACTTTTGTGTTCGAGCAATCTCGAACGTAATTTTCATCGTTCCCAATCGTCAAAGCATCCGTCAGCGTCACGTTGGCGAAAAAAACTGACGTGACACCAACGTGACGTATCAGAGGTCAGTTTTGAGACTAATATTTTAGAGAGGTATTTTTTTGAAATTATTTATTTAAATGGGGTTTTAAAAAAAAAACAAAATAGATTTTGTAAGTTAACCCAAAATCTTAAATATTTGCCTTCCCGCATCACATTTTATATCTATATTTCTCTTGAATGCTAAGTTATACTTGCATGTGAATATGCCAATTCCCCCCTCTCTAAACACCACAAACACAGTAAAATTACCGAAAATAAGATGAAGCAGCCACTAAAACGGAAAACAAAAGAAAGTAAAAGTAAAAGAAAGCGTTGACTTTGTGGTCTGACGTTTCGTTTAGCCCAGTCAACGCTTTAACCACCCACAGTCTAACCGGTTGACTTTCCAGCATCACCTCATAAGACGAGAGATCCACATGCGACTCTCAAGTAAGGAATCTTGACTGTCATATTAGATAGCTTACCATCTTTCCGTTCATGTAAGTGTTGTGCGCACCGACAACAACCAACAGAGAATCACACAATCTCCAGCACAAAGAACAGCCCAAATCACATGAGAACACACAATCACAAACAACAGATCTAACGAGGTTCGGCCTCAATGCCTACGTCCTCGGGGCAATCAATGGAGAGAGTTTTCAATTTAGGAAGATGATTACAATAGCTCTGGATCTCTCTGAATGCAAGAGCATCCGCAGCTTTTCTCACTCAAGGCTCTAAACCTAGAAATACACTTAGAGCTTAAATACTCAATTTCCCGAAACAGCAGTTTTCCCGCCCAGACCCACTGTCGGTCGACCGGTCGGTCGACCGACTTCCTCTTCCGGTCGATCCTCCGGTCGACCCAGAAAACCCGAGAGTTGGGTTTCCTGCAGACAGGGCCACTCCGGTCGACCG